>LFYR01000947.1:163237-189994 GCA_001185155.1 Zostera marina | reverse complement strand
AGTCGAAGCTTGGTCAGAGACTTTACAAATGACATATAAGGGAAGCGATAAAGTTGTAAGTATTTTTTTAAAATTATTTATATTTTATAATTTCTATTATCATTGTTTGATTTTGTTATTCTTTCAGCTTGAAGCCACGGAATTTATCAAAAGTCCAGAGGCAAAATCGTGGGCTGAATCTGAATCAATGACTCCATTTGTAAGTTCCATTGATTATTTTAATTATATTTCGTATTTCTTATTATTTTTTTTATAATGCATTAATTTATCGAAGCGACGGTCAACAAGACTTTCGGAAAAAATAAGAAAAATCGAATAATAGGAATTGGAGAAGCTGCCAGTATGGTGAGCACAACAAACGAAAGATGGGCTTCTCCAAATTGGAAAGGAAAAGAGCCGATCTCAGAAAGCACGACTGTTGATGCAACACCAGATGCAGTTTGGTCTGAAAAATTCAAAGCATTGGAGGTATTTAAATTATATTTCAATAATTTTGTTGATTACCAAACTCATTTTTGTTTTCATTTTCAGAACAAGTGTAACGAGAGTCAAAAAGACGTCTCCAAATACAAGAAGAAGTTCAATGCTATGAAATCATATATGAAGAAACTGAATAAAACTTTGAAGACTTCTGGACTCGACATGACGCAAATGGCTTCTACTTCAAAGTCAACAATACCGTCTGTATTCGGATCAGATATTTCTGATTCTGATTCAGAAGACTCGCTTTCAGACGAGTGTTGATTAAACGATTTTTTTTTTCTTATTCAAACTTCGAATGTTTAACGATTCTGTAATTTAATTTCTTTTTAATAAAAAACATCGATTTATATTTCAATTTCAAAATCGTTTTCTCAAATATAGATTTCTATTTCAAAAAACAACGATTCGAACGCAAAATATAGAATCCTCTTTTAAAAAAAAATGTAACAAACATTGTATGGCGGATTTCCATGGGTATAGCCTTTGCGCTCCCGAAGTGATTCCCTTGGTTCGAATTTGCTGGGGTCGACTTCCTGAGCCCCTTGTCTCCTGAAGGCCGAATTCCCTGGAATCGACTTATGAGGTCGACTTTCCTGGGATCGACTTATGAGGTCGACTTCCCTGGGATCGACTTATGAGGTCGACTTCCCTGGGATCGACTTATGAGGTTGAATCCCCTTATGCTGCTAGTTCGATTCCCTGAAGTCTGGATCGACTTTTCCTTGGGATCGACTTTTGCCATAACTTAGGCTAACTACTATGTTCTTCGTGCAGGTTGTTATAATGTCTTCTGATAAGAACTCGCAGAAAGACCTTCCTCCCAATGAGGAGCAGACTATTGTTGTTAGCCCTCAGGTTCAGACTTCTCCTGCCGTAGTCGAGCCTATTCCTGCCGTGGTTCAGACTACTCCTGCCGTGGTCGAGCCTAGAGTTGATTCGCCTTCCTCCTCTCCTGTTGGAAGTAAGCGAAAAACTCTTTCTCGTCATACGCGCAAGTCTGTACCTAGTAAGTTATTATTATTTTTTCTTTCGTAACTTACCCTTTGTTTGTTTTTTGTTTGTAGGTTTTTCCCATTCTTCCTCCGTAAGTTCTAGTTCGGGATCTTCTACATCCAGTTCGGGAGGCTCGAGTTCTTCCTCCTGCAGCTCCTCTTCTCCTGAGCGGGATGTAGAGATTGGAGGCACCCCTCCTTCTATTGCTAGGACTCCTCCTCCTACAACCATTTTGGCTACTATTCCTGAGGAGGTTCCTATTGCGGAGGAGCCATTCCTGGCTACAGATGGTTCTGCTCAACTTCCTCCCGAAGTCTGTAGTCAGAACGTTCATACTATAGAGGACTCTCCTTTAGGTTACCCTCCTGAGACGGAGGAGAAGTACCCCTTTCCTTCTCCTCTTGAGGAGAAAAGCGCCCCATCCTTTTATCGGGAGATGGATGGCTCTTGGCGCCAGTGGTCCGTTCTTGTTCGCAACGGTTTCCATATCGTTCCTATTCTCGACCGGGGCGAGTACGGGACTGGTTATGGTTCTTTCTGTACAGTTTCCCTGACTGACATTCCGGGCTACCCTCTCTCCTCCAACGCGGGCAGATGCTCTAACACCCTTTCCCTGGATGCCGCCCAAATAATTTTGAGGGGGTTAGAGCTTAGAGAGAGAGTGTACTGGGCCTACCCTTCTGAGAATACCGGTGATGTGCCCCCTTATTTTATGTTGGCACTTCACCGTATCTATTTCACTAACTTTCCGATCCTTCCGATCCCTTCCCTAGTTAGTGAAATCCTTTTGTATTCTGGATTGTGTATTTCTCAGATGGGTGCCGCCTTTTTCTTTTACGTCAGGGGCTTCATTAATGTTCTCAGGAATGCTGGCATAATCCCAACTGCTCGGCTGTTCTTCCACTTCTTCATTTTCAAAATCCGAAGAAGGGCAGCCCTTGCATTGCATGTGCCAGCCGTGCCTCCTCTGTTACTCACTCAGCTCTCTTGAAAGATCCTCCGACCAGGCGGAACAAGAGTGAGTTTATTTTTGTGGATTGCAGGCTATGTCCTGGTAGCAGACTTCTTCCTGCATCCACTAGTGGTCGTAAGCCTACACCCCGTCCTGTTCTGACCGAGGATGAGGGAGCTTCTGTACAAAGGCTGGCCTTCCTACATCCTATCGTTGTGCCTGTCGGTCACGCGATTGATGATACTTTTAACCGACAAGGTCTTCCTTTGCCTGTTTTTTCTTTCTGTTTTTTATGTGTATGCATTTTTTCTAACTCTGTTTTAACTTCTTGCAGATTTTTACATGCATAAACCTGGAGGTGTCCCTAAACGCGTTGGGCAAAATGAGACGGGTACGAAGGTTTATGCATCTGCCTCTAAACCTTCTGATGCCCAACATCTCTGGCGCCGCGCTCATGAGAATGCCTGGTGATACACCATGTTTCTTGTGCTCTCTTCAGGGGGGAGTACTGGTGAGACATGCCTGATTACACCAGTCACTACCCATCAACGCCTCTCAACAAGGACTAGGGCTCCGTCGCTATGGCAGGACCCCCAGAGAGCTCCCACGGTGCGGAACATCGTTCTTCGTCCAGATCGCCGAGTTAGCCCGTAAAGTCGCCGATTGGACTACCAAGTCGCCGACATACAGGATAACTCGCCGAGTTAAGGCAAGATCGGCAGTATGGTAGACTGTACGACTTGGCCCTAGAAACTCGCCGAGTTAGCCCTTAACTAGGCGACTTCCATACCTGAATCGACGACTTACGACTGTTACTCGGCGGCAGCCAACGTCATAAATGTTACCATAGGCGCGATCTCCGCCGATGAGTGCGCCCTCCGAGACCCTATAAAAGGGGTCTCAAGGGGACACTCAAAGGCACGATTCAAGTTCCACTCTTACACCAGAGCACTACACTACAAAACTCGGCGAGTCTCATTAGAATCGCCTAGTTTCACTTGCAGGTATTTGACGTAGAGCGTGCGTCGTGGACTCCAAAGCCTCCGGCATCAACCTCGCACCACCGCGAGCCCGGGTAGCAGATTCAGTGCTTCATCATTGGTTTCTGATTTTTGTTCTTTAAATTAATTTACTGGACAGCGAAAAAAAATCCTGACCAGGAGGACGACAAAAATAGAGTAAAACTGACCAGGAGGACGAGCCTTCCAAGGCCAGCACGACAACTCGACTTTTTTGGCCAACACCAGGAATCGACTTTTTAAAAAAAGTCAACACGAGGACCCAAGGGATCGACTTTTCTGTAAAAGTCGAAGGGCAACATCCGGATCGACTTTTCCACAAAAGTCGATTAACATTACGGGGGATCGACTTTTTCTACCCATTCACCAACACAAGGGAAGGGTGTAGAAAAAAGAACTCTGACATGTTGAAATTCACCAAGGCAAGGGGTGTAGGAAAAATACTCCTAAAATATTGTGGAAGTTCACCAAGACAGGGGGTGTAGGAAAAACACTCCTGACATCTTGAAATTCAGCAAGGCAGGGGGTGTAGGAAAAATACTCCTGAAATATTGTGGAAGTTCACCAAGACAAGGGGTGTAGGAAAAATACCCCGGAAATCCGCATAATAACAGAAAGGACCCGAAAGATACAGAAGCTTTACGGTCACACCACTAAGGAAGATAATATCGATGACGGTACGGCAACAGAATGAACTGTGCCACTCTAAGATATTTGAACTCTTAGAATTGTTGGACGCAGTAATAGAGTAGGACGCCAAGTTAACTCTACCCACGGAAGAACGTAGGTGAAGAAAGTCTTAGTGTAACAGAGTCAAGATGCGTACCCAATCCAGAAACACTCACAACATCTACACAAAAAACGTAGACAGAAGGGCGAGTATCCAAAAGTAAACCCCACTCATGGAAGAACGCGAGTAGACGGGGAACACGACACACAACCACCTACAAAAAACGTAGGCCAAAAGGGGAAGTGTTCAAAAGCAAACCCCACCTAAGGAAGAACGCAGGTAGACGGGGAACACGACACACGCCCACCTACAAAAGAACGTAGGCTAAAAAGGGAAGTGTTCGAGAGTAAACCTCACCTACGGAAGAACGTAGATAGACGAGGGACATACCGACAAAGTATTAGCCCCATCTACGAAAGGGTATATGCTAAAAAAGTAAACCTAACCTACGGAAGAATGTAGGTAGTCGAGGGACACACTGAAAAAAACTTAACCCAATCTACGAAAGAACATGGATAGAGGGGAAAGTATTCAAAAGTAAACCTCATCTACGGAAGAACGCATGTAGACGAGGGACATACCGACAAAGTATTAGCCCCATCTACTGAAGGGTATATGCTAAAAAAGTGAACCTCACTTACGGAAGAACGTAGGTAGTTGAGGGACACACCAAAAAAAAACTTAACCCAATCTACGAAAGAACGTGGATAGAGGGGAAAGTATTCAAAAGTGAACCTCACCTACGGAAGAACGTAGGTAGACGGGGGATACGTCGGCAAAACACGCCCCACCTACAAAAGGGTAAGTTTTCGAAAGTGAATCTCACCTACGGAAAAACGTAGGTAGACGGGGGACACATCGGCAAATCACGCGCCCTATCTACAAAAGAACGTAGACAGAGGGGTAAGTGTTCAATAGTGAACCTCACCTACGGAAGAACGTAGGTAGACGGGGGAGACACCGGCATAACGCACGCCCCACCTAGAAAAGGGTAAGTTTTCAAAAATGAACCCCACCTAGAAAGGGGTCAGAAAATCACACACCCTAGCCGCAACAGGCAGAGGGGTAAGTGTTCAAAAGTTAACTCCACCTACGGAAGAACGTAGGCGGAAAGGGACTAACCGCAAAGCATGCACCCCACCTACGGAAGAATGTAGATAGAGGGGTAAGTATTCGGAAGTAAACCTCACTTATGGAAGAGCATAGGTAGATGAGGGATACAACAACAAAACACACATCCCGCCTACGAAGGGATAAGTATTCAAAAATAAACCCCACCTACGGAAGAACGTAGGTAGACGGAGGACACACCAGCAAGGCACTGACCCCATCTACAGAAGAACGTAGACAGAGGGGTATGTGTTCAAGAATGAACCTCACCTATGGAAGAACATAGGTAGACGAGGAACAAGTCTACAAATGACAACCCCAGCTGCGGAAGCATCGGGCAGAAGAAGGGGGCAAGAGTTCAAAAGAGAACTTTACCTATAAAACAAAATAGGTAGAAGGGACAACACTCAACCCCAACCGCGGGAGCAACGGGCAGAAGGAGGGGGCATAAATTCAAAAGAGAACTTCACCTATAAAACAAAATAGGTAGAAGAGACAACACTCAACTCCAGCCATAGAAAAGGGAAGAGGTACTCGAACATTGCTCGGAGATAGCTCAGCATGGCGTCAAGGTGGGCAACCAGGGTTCCGCTCGAAAATCGGGCTAGGTAAGCTGCGCAAGGAGAATGCTTCAGGTGGGACAAACCGGAAAATAGTTAGCAAAAGTATGTGACAACCTCCATGGAAGCATAGGTATAACCTTGCGGTCGTAGAAGGGGGGGAGAACTGGTGAAAGAGGATCTCGTATTCCAGGACAACACCAATAATCGACACTCCAGCACGCAAAGAGGGGGGAATACTGATAGTACGAGGTCCGACACATAGACCATAGTACTAGTAGACGTATCCCAAGATATCCAATACGCAGAGGAGGGGGGAGTACTGGTGATACAGTATCCCGAACCCGGTCATAACTTACCAGCAAGTAGAAGTCTGGATAGCCTGAGATGAGCTGAGGTACCTATTCTAGGTTAGGGGAGGTCCCAAGTCAACTCCTAGGAAGATTGACTTTCCCAAGGATCGACTTCCCTGGGATCGACTTCTGAGAAAAGTGAATCCCAGGAAAGTCGGATCTCGAGAAAGTCGATCTCTGGAAAGTCGACCTTGGGACCCGATCTGATCAGTTAGACAGTTAGGCGGTTACTGCCCAAATGACTAGATTACCCCCATAAGAATCCCTATAAATAGGAGGCACCCCCACGCATTGAAGGCAGGTCATTTGGAGTGGAGAAGTTCTAGCGAAGCGAAGCTCTGCGCACTTGAGTTCCGGCCTGATTTCCCCGCGGAGTTCCCCGCCTGGCGCTTGTTGGAAGCGTCTTGGATTATTGGTCAGGTTCCACCCTCATCAAAAGTCATTAGAAGTGATAATGGAAGAGAGTATACCTCACATCACTTCACAAAATTACTAGAGGCATATGGGATAATTCATCAACGCACATACCCATATACACCTCAACAAAATGCCATAGTAGCTAGAAAACATAGACACTTATTAGAAGTGGTTAGATCTCTACATTTTCAAGGAGGAATTCTCCTAATATATTGGGGTGAGTGTGTTTTAACAGCCACTTACATAATAAATAGGATTCCCTCTAATGTTTTAGAAAACAAAACTCCATATGAAATACTAAATAATGAGGCACCAATCTATGAATAAATGAAAAATTTTGGTTGTCTATGCTATACGACAACCAATATTAGAGAGCATAAATTCTCTCCTAGAACCTTTAGAGGCATCTTTATGGGTTATCCTTCCAACACAAAAGGATATCTAATGTTAGATATAGAAACTAAAAAATTTCTCATTTCTAGAAATATGATTTTTAGAGAAAGTACATTTCCTTTCAAAGATAGTTCTCGTTGCTTACATTCAAAAAAAAACATCATACCATATGAAGATATGTATAATAAACTCATATATCAACATTATGAGTCCAAAAGTAGTAATAAAAACTCAAAAGATTTTGAAAACAACATTCTTCAAAGAAAGAAGTTAGAGTATCAGATACCTGAAAATACAAAGGTGTTAGATCCTAACCATAAAAATTCAGTCATACCTGAACAAAATGAAGAAAGGTTGCTTATAAATTCAGATAATAAAAGTAAGTCACAACATAAGGAACAAGATAAACTTGTTCAATCTGAAAACTTAGAAAATTATGGTCAAAAGAAACATAAAAATTCAGATATTTCTCAAATATATATAGAATCTTGAAAAAACTTGAAATCAATCAGTCAAATGGTGATTCTCAACCAAATAATGAAAATCAAAGAATTATTGATATCAACCCCCAAATAACCAATATAGAGTTTGCTTCAAATAATGAACAATCTCTGAAAACAAGCCATAATCTGGAAAGACTTTCTACAAGAAATAACATTCTAGAAAGTCATTCAAATCAACCAGATAATAGGCTTAAAATAAGCTCTGAATACAGGGATAAAACCAATATGGGAATGTTTTAAATCAACTGCGAAATGATTCAGAAAGCATTTCTGAATTTCAAAATAACAATACCTTAAATACTGGTTTGACTCAACTAGATAATGGATCAGAAATACATTCTGGTTATAGGAAGGGAAATAATATTGGAAATACCTTGAATGAGTCACATAGTAATTCAGAAAGTAATTCTGAATTTTAAAACAGAAATACCATAAAAACTGTTTTAAGTCAATCTAATCCTAGTCCAAAAATAATTTCAAAAAATACAAGCAAAAACAATCTAGAAGATATTTTTAGCATATCTAACAACAACTCCAAAACCACATCTGATTTTGAAAACAGAAATCTTCTGCATAATTGTCCAGACTATTCAGAGACTTGTGAAGCTCTGGACACCCTTTCAAACCAGACATACACCAACTCAGTGAAGCTCTCTGAGCCAATAAGTAACTCGATCTAAACAGAGATTTACTAATCCCACAGGAAAAGGCACACTAAATATAGAAGGAAGTTCAAAAGAAGCTCTGGACTGTTCTTTAAAAAATAAAAGCACACAAAATAAAACTAGCGTGTATGGCAGGAAAATAATAAAATCAAAACAATTTCAAGATTATTATCTTGAAAATGAAAAAGATTTCCATGAGTCAAGATATCCAATGAGCAACCATGTATCCTATCATAGGACAAGCAAGAAACAAAAATATTTTTTAAAACAAATAACAATTCAAGATTACTTTTAATGAAGCTTCAAAAGACCCAAATTGGGTTGAAGCAATGCAAAAAGAAATGAAAGCCCTCATAGAAAATGACACATGGACCCTAACCATTCTTCCAAAAGATAGAAAATCCATAGGATCAAAATGGATTTATAAAATAAAATATAAACCAAATGGTGATATAGAGAGGTACAAAGCAAGGCTAGTAGCAAAAGGCTTTACTCAAAAAGAAGGTTTTGATTTCTTTGAAACCTTTGCACCAGTAGTAAAAATGGTCATAGTTAAAACAATTATAACAGTGCCAGCCATGAAAAATTGGAATTTATATCAACTATATGTGAACAATGCATTTCTTCATGGTGATTTAAATGAAGAAGTGTATTTAAGACTACCTCAAGGCCTCCTAAAAGAAGGAGATAAAAGGGTGTGAAGACTAAACAAGTCCTTGTATGGCCTGAAACAAGCCTCGAGGAATTGGTTTAAAAAACTAAGAGGTGTTCTTTTGGACATTGGGTTTAGCCAAGCTAAGTCAGATTATTCCTTATTCATAAGAGAGAGAAATCAGAACATATTATATCTCTTAGTTTATGTGGATGACATTATCATAACAGAAAGTAATGAACTAGAAATTGGGATAATAAAAGTCCAATTAGAAAATCAATTCAAACTAAAAGATCTAGGAAGATTAAATTACTTTCTAAGAATTGAAGTCTCATACTCCGACAAAAGAATATACCTTTCACAAACGAAGTATGCTCTGGGTATATTAGAGGAGTGTGGGCTTTCAGGAGAAAAACTATCCACAATACCTATGGAAAGGCATATAGACCTTAAAAATGATAAATCACCACTAATTCAAAACCCAATCTTTTATAGGAAAATAGTAGGAAAGCTAATATATCTGAACATCACTAGACCAGATATTAGCTTCCTAGTAAATTGGCTAAGCCAATTCATGCAAGAGCCAAGGGAAATACATCCACAGGTGTTATTCAAATTAATAAGATATATAAAAAATGCACCTGGACAAGGTCTAATATACAGTAAGACTGAAAGCATGGCTCTGCAAGGATATTGTGATGCTGATTGGGCATCATGCCAAGTTAGTAGAAAACCAATTAATCTCATGTGTGGGTATCAGGCTTCTATATAATGTTGGGAGATTCATTAATCTCATGGAAAACCAATTAAGAAACAGGGCACAGTGGCAAGATCATCTTGCGAAACTGAATATAGAGCAATAGCTCAAACCACTTGTGAAATAACATGGTTTCATCAATTAATGGATGAATTGAGAATCAAAATTAAAAAACCAACAGAAATTTTTTGTGATAACAAATCTGCCATCTACTTGGCAAATAATCCAGTTTTCCATGAAAGAACTAAATATATAGAGATAGATTGTCATTTCATAAGAGAAATGATAAACCAAGGAAAAATATTCATAAAACAAATAGGAACTAAGTTCCAATTAGCTGATTTCTTAACTAAAGCCTTAGGTGATAAAGAAATCACAAATTCCCTTTTCAAGCTTGGAATACACAATATCTATTCCAAGGCTTGAGGGGGGAGTAAAGGAATTACTTAAGCAACTTATAATTAAACTAGTTGCTAATTGATAGTGCAAGGTCCAACACACAGACCATAGTACTAAAAGACGTATCCCAAAGTATCTAATACACAGAGGAGGGGGGAGTACTGGTGATACAGTATCCCGAATCCGGTCACAACCTACCAGCAACTAGAAGTCCGGATAGCCTAAGATGAGTTAAGGTACCTATTCTATGGTTGGGGAGGTCCCAAGTCGAATCCTAGGAAGATCGACTTTCCTGAGGATCGACTTCCCTGGGATTGACTTCTGAATAAAGTCGATCACCAGGAAAGTCGATCACCAGGAAAGTCGATCCCCAGAAAGTCGATCTTGGGCCCCGATCTGATCAGTTAGGCAGTTAGGCGGTTACTGCCCAAATGACCAGATTACCCCCATAAGAACCCCTATAAATAGGAGGCATCCCCCACTCATTAAAGGCAGGTCATTTGGAGTGGAAGAAGTCCTAGCGAAGCAGAGCTCTGCGCACTTGAGTTCCGGTCCGGTTTCCCGCGGAGTTCCCCGCTTGGCGCTTGCTTGCGCGTCTTGGAGTACTGGTCGGGTTTCGCCCCCATCACTAATTAATCAGTTCCAATTAAACTGATATAAATTAAATCAGTTCTGTAAATTCAGAATTGAATTGAATTAAACTACAAAGGACTTAAATTGAATTAAGAATACAGTAAGGTTTTAACTAATTGGTTATTGAGTTTTTACTATGCAGGTAATTTGACAAAGGAATTAAATTTGTAAAGTCAAGGGTTAAATCTGCAATAGTTTCAATAAACGAAGTGGGCCAGGCCAATTCAAATTAAATCAAGTATTGGGCTGAGCCCATTCATCTATTAGTTAGTTAGTTAAAAGATTTGTTTCTGTATTACCTATATATTAACAATCTGTAATCAAGTTTAATTAATTCAATACAAGTGAGTTTTCCATTGCTAATCGGGTTTTACTAAACTACCAGTTCACGTTGGTTTTCCAACGTCTTCTTCAAATCACGACTTTCCCCTCTTTCCGATGGCCATTCTAGCAATAACTTCTGCTAACCCAACTGCAGCCATCTCTCCTACACGAGCCCCTCATCGTTCTAATACAATAGAGGGTGATCCATCTAAACACATCTTTGACTCAGTCGGAGTAATAAAGGTCTGCTGTAAAATATCTGAAGATTTGATAGACTTAATTGATTTGGTTTCATAAAATGACTTACTGCGATCGATAATCTCTATATCGGTCCGATTTGCATTTTGTTGTTCAGACAAATCCAGAATATTGAGAAGGTCAAAACTAGGTCGAATAAATGACTTAATCAGACTGGCATAGTTCAGATTAAGATCAATGTGACTAACTGAATTAGCTAAATGTTCATTAAATACTGATGGATTAAGATTATTCAATGAAATGCCCAGAGGAATATTTTGAGACATTGGATCAGAAATTGATGAAAAAAATGTTGGCTTGTTTTCAGAAATTGATTTCATTGATGTAGATGCTGAGAAGGAGAACGACGATGACCGGATTGTAGCTGTCGGCCGGCCAGTGAGAAGAAAGACCCTGTCCACGCGATTAAAGGGTTTTATTTTAAAGTAGTTATAGTTTGAATTAGTAATCATTAATTCCGTATGTTAAGATACGCTGCAGGATCTATTTCGTTATTGAGATCTGTAAATGTGTAACCCTATAAAGGAAAAACTCCTTAAGTCATTGGCAATCAATATTTTACAAAAATTCTTAAAACAGATCTGGGTTGAAGCAACCCTAATCTTGGTACTGTTTCATCCATTCCAGCCGCCAACTCCATTTCTCAATCCTTTCATCCAAGAACACTCCATCATTGGTGCTTTCAAGCCCTCTTGCCTACTGGGTTCAACTCACAGTCTGGAGATCATCTGAAGATCTTCAGAAGAGGGAGATTACATCCTGAAGAAAAAGAAAAAAAAGTAATTCTAAAGCATGTTCTCTGCTTAAGAGATCCCAATCAGCCAATCAGGAATGTATAAATCTCATTACATTCAGTAAAAGTTCTGTTATTAAATACAATAGCCTAAATTTTCAGATCACTGAACACTATTGAGGAAGAACTGAAGAAGGTTTTGTAAACCTATAAATCTACAAAAAAACTCTTCAAAAGCTTGTTCTTTGCTTAAGAGATCCGGATCAGGGACGTAATTTAATTGTCCCTATATTTACCTTGTTCTTCTATTCAGTGATATATACAAAAAAAAATTATTTCAGCAAAAAAAAAATTTATGGCTGAATCCATGGATGTCCAACTCAAGAAACTATAAATAAAACAGGACACTGAAGCTGAGAGACTAAGAAACATGGAGCAGACATATTATCAAATATGAGTGAGACACTATTGCTCATAAATAATCTAGAAGCTCAGGGACAGCAAAAACAGGAATTAAAATACAAATCATTCAGGACAGAGATGCCTAAGTTTGATGGTGATCGAGAATGTCCAAGGCTGGATTTATAAAGCTAAAAAATATCTGAGGTACCATAATATACCCGATGAGGAGAGGATTACAGTAGCTACATTTAACATGGAAGGAGAAGCTTTAGAGTGGCTTCTATGGGCAGATAATAATAATGCACTTAAATCATGGTTAGATTTTCTTGATGATCTGGTGAAGAGGTTTGGGACTTCAGCATATGAAATACCTGCTGGCAGATTGAGTAAGTTGATACAGACTGTCTCTGTGAAGGAATACCAACACCAATTTGAAGCCTTGTCTAACAAAGTAACTGATGTCAACCCAAGGGTTATGAAAGAAATGTTCATGTCTGGACTAAAGAATGAAATTCAGAAGAATTTTATTAAAGCTAGACCTGAAAATTTAGTGGAGGCATTTGCTCTGGCCCAATTGTATGAAAGAAATGACATGACCACTGATGTTGTGAGGTACTGCCTATCTTCAAGATCTATAGTGGGATAGGTTAATTCTAAACCATCTAGCTCATTACAGCCTTACATACCACCACTAAGAAAAATTTTAGTACTACCACCAACTGATCCCCAAAAAGGACCTATGCTGAGACAGAAACTCACCCCTGCTGAGATAAGAATAAAAAGATCAAAAAATGAGTGTTTTAATTGCACGAAAAAATGGGAAAGAGTTCATAAGTGCAAAGGAAGATTATTCCTTCTATCAGCTAATGGAGAGTGTTTTGTTGAGTATACAGAGCCTAATGAAGATGAAGAACAATTTTTGGATGCTGTGGAGGAGATCAGGGCTGAGCACAGTTACATAAGCTACCACTCACTACAAGGCCAACTAAGCCCAAGAACTCTGAAATTATCAGCAAGTATTAATAACTCGAGAGTGTCTATTTTGCTGGATTCAGGATCCACACACAATTTCCTTCAGGAAGAGGTGGCTAGGCATTTGAGACTACCAATAACACCTATTCCTTCATTCTTAGTTTCAACAAGAAGTGGTGTCTCTTTGAGGTGTGATAAAATGTGTAAGCAAGTTATGATGACTGTCCAAGGTGTCACAATGATAATTGATATGTTTGTTCTAAATATGGAAGGAGCTAATCTTGTTTTGGGAATTCAATGGTTTAAAACTATTGGTTCAGTTTTATCCAACTATATTGATATGAACATTGAGTTCAACTGGAAAGGAGAAAGAACTAAATGGGTAGGGGAACCAATTCTATCAGATGACCAGCTATCAAAGAATGAGATGAATTCCCTAGCAGCCACTACTGTGGGAGCATTTTTCTGCAGGTTTGAGTATATTGGGGAAACCAGCTCTGATAAACAGAATGACAAGTCTGAAATTGAAAACGAGGAGGAAATACTGTCCTCTATTAAATCTGAATTTTCTGATGTGTTTGAGGAACCTATTGGATTACCACCTCCTAGATCCCAAGACCATAAAATTACACTAGAAAAATTGGCAGACCCTGTTAGTTTAAGGCCATACAGGTAGGCCTAATTTTAAAAAGATGAAATTGAGAGAATTGTTCAAAAAATGTGAAGACAGAAAATAGTTAGAGAAAGAAGCAGTCCCTACTCTTCTCCAGTCTTATTAGATAAAAAGAGAGATAGAAGTTGGAGGTTATGTGTTGATTATAGGGCCTTGAATAAAATCACAATCAAGGACAAATTTCCTCTACCAACAGTAGATGAAATTCTGGCAGAACTAAAGGGAGCTAAAGTATTTTCAAAACTGGATTTAAGGTCTCTCTATCATCAGATCTTAATAAATCCTAATGATGTGGAAAAAACAGCTTTTAGGACTCATCAGGGGCATTATGAATTTCTAGTGATGCATTTTGGCCTCACCAATGTACCAGCCACCTTCCAAGCCACTATGAACAGAATATTCTCACCATATCTAAGAAAATTTGTTCTTGTTTTTTTTATGATATTTTGATTTTCAGTTCTTCTATGGAGGATCACATTGGAAATCTGTTTGGGGACACTCAAAGATCATCAGCTCTATGCCAATTAAGCAATCCAAATGCTTGTTTTTTCAAACTGAGTTACAATTCCTCGGGCACATCATATCAGGAGAAGGAATCAACCCTGATCCAGAAAAGGTATCATCAATTGTGAACTAGCTTACACCAAGGGATATCAAGGCACTAAGGGGATTCCTAGGCCTATCAAGTTATTATAGGAAGTTTGTTAAAAGTTATTCTCATCTAGCAGCATCAATGACTGACTTCTTAAAAAAAGACCAGTTCATATGGAATGATTTAGCAGAGAAGAGCTTCATTGAAGTAAAGAAAGCTATCACTTCAGCTCCAATCTTGTAATATTCTGGAAAAATTAGGGGTCTTAATAGTAAAAGAAAACCCTAATTACAGGAGCAGAATTGGGAAATTGTAGCGAAAATAGGACAAAACTAGAGCAACTCAGCCTAACCGATTGGGTTAAGGTCAATTAGGCTAGGCCTAATTAAATTTAATAAGTAATTAGGTTGGTCAAGTATGGGCGAGGCCTAAGTGGGGCTGAACTTAAGTAAATAAAATCAAGTTGACCTATTCGAATTGGGCTGAATCTAAATGGTTTAACTAAATAAGAAAATAAATATGATTTCCATGTTAGGGTAAATTAGACAATTAGATTAAGAAAATATTTTTTTTAAATATAAGGGCAATAAGGTCAAAAGAATATTCTTAATTGATTTCAATTTAAGGTTAAATTAGTCAATTAAATTGAAGAAAGAAAACATTTTTTAAAATAGGGGCAAATGGGTCAAAAGAATCAATTAAAGAGAATATTCTTAATTGATTGAGGAGAGAGTTAAATCTTTAAATAGGAGGTATTAAAAATAGAAAAGGGAGGGACGGAAATTTGAAGGAAGAGAAAGGGAAGGACTCGGCTAGGGCTTGCAAGTGTTAGAAGAAAAAACTAAGAGAAGATCAAGGTACGTGGATATATTCAATCCTTCTACTAGAATAATTTTAGTATGAAGTATTGTTACTAAAAATGAAATGAAATTATGTAAGGATATTAATGATTTTTGGTTTACAGATTGTATCTCCATTGGAGGATTTGAGGCATGTTTTCGTAAAACAAAGTTGTTGTTCGATTGTTTTTTTTTTGGTTCAAGGGAAGTTAAGGTTTTCTTCTGTTCTTTCTTCGGGTTGTTTTCTGTTTTCTATTTCTATTTCTGTTTTTTTTTCATTTTTCATTTTTCTATTTTCCTGTTTTCTGTTTTTATGTTTTTTTTTTTATTTTCTGAATTTTTGTCTTCTGATTTTCTGCCTGATATTTCAGTATTATTGCTAGAAAATCTCTGGAGTTGTTGGTTTCTGATTTTTGTTCTTTAAATTAATTTACTGGACAGCGAAAAAAAATCCTTATGAACACGGGACTATACTCGTAGACTGGGCTCCACAAGGTCTCCAAGTTCAGGATTTGCGCTTCCCTAGGGCTAGAAGCTCATGCTTAAGCCTTAGACACCCAAATGAGACACCCACATGGTTGATTTTAGCCAATAAAATCAAGAGACGGGTCTGAATAATTAGATTGGTTGTTTGAGTTTAAGCCTCAACTCTGTAGATCTACCGCCTATTCCAGGGTGGTCGTCGAGTAAATTTAAAGGTTTGCGTTTTTTTTTCAAAGTTTGAGTTAACGAACGATAGGTAAATTAAACTAAAACCTAGTCGATTTAAAAGCTTGATTTTTACTAATGCAAACTGGTGATACAGTATCCCGAACACGGTCACAACCTACCAACAACTAGAAGTCCGGATAGCCTAAGATGAGTTGAGGTATCTATTCTAGGGTTGGGGAGGCCCCAGGTCGAATCCTAGGAAGATCGACTTTCCTGAGGATCGACTTCCCTGGGATCGACTTCTGAATAAAGTCGATCACCAGGAAAGTCGACCCCCAGAAAGTCGATCTCTGGAAGTCGATCCTGGGACCCAATATGATCAGTTGGGCAGTTAGGCGGTTACTGCCCAAATGACCATATTGCCCCCATAAGAACCCCTATAAATAGAGGGCACCCTCCACTCATTAAAGGCAAGTCATTTGGAGAAGAAGGATTCCTAGCGAAGCAGAGCTCTGCACACTTGAGTTCCGGTCCGGTTTCCCGCGGAGTTCCCCGCTTGGCGCTTGCTTGCGCGTCTTGGAGTACTGGTCGGGTTTCACCCCCATCAGTTGGCGCCGTCTGTGATTCAAAGATACTCACGACAAAAGCTCCTTGACTTCTTCGAAAAAAGTGATCGACTTTTTTCCAAGTCGCCAGCTAGGGAGTCTTGCGAGGAAATCAGCCAGCAAGGGATCAACTTTTCAGAAGATCGACTTTTTCTTCCAAAGGAAAAAAGTCGATCCCTCAAGGAGCTAGGCTTTCAGGCATCGACTTCCAAGGAATCCTCCAAGTGCACTAGGAATCGACTTTCTGAAGATCGACTTTTTCTCTCCAAGCAAAAGTCGAACACTCCTTCCAAGAAAAGTCGAACACTCCAGGATGGTGGTAACTCGAAGCACTTCCCAAGGAGGAGGAGTAAATTCTCAGGAGGCGCCAGAGCAACAGCCTGGCAACTCAAAAACTAAAAGGCCAGTGAGTCGACCACCCAAGGCCAATAAGAACAAGAGGACTCCCACGGGACCTGAGGCTGAACCCGAAGGTGAACCCGAGCAAACTCCCCAAGCTTCAGCAGGAGGGGAAAATCTGAACATCACAGTTCAGGCGATAGCAGAGGCCATCCGACTCCTTGCTGAAAAGGAGAAACCTTCGGAAGAACAACCTCAAAAGGGGGGACCCACAAGCAGCAAGGAACCAAGGGCTGCTGCATCAGAATCCACTCATGGGTTCGTAAAGATGCCCATAGAAGAGCTGGAAAAAATGAAGGAAACCATAGCAAAAATGAGCGAGAAAATAAAGGATATTGAAAAATCTAAAGCATCAATATACCAGTCAAAAGCTCAAACCTCAAAGAAGGCTAAGGCGCAACAGGAAGTGTCGAGTCATAGAGCAGCACACTCCAGCGCACCACTACCTCGCAAACCAGAGGAGCAACTCAAACCTCTTCTCAAAAAACCCGTACATGAAGAGAGCACGGGAGACACAGAAGGAGGAGGCGAGGTTCCAAACTGGCTGGTAGGCATGGATGCCCTGCACAAATCGCTGATGGTAAAACCAGCACCTCTGAAATTCAGGCTACCCAGGCTGCAGATTTATGATGGGAAGATGGACCCAGCAGACCACATAAATATGTTTGTGGGGGCAATGCAATGGGCGACATCAAGGGATGACATCCTATGTAGAGCATTCCCAGGAACACTGAAAGGGCCTACATACAGGTGATTCGTTGAACTACAGCCAGGGAGCATAACAAGTTTCGAGGACTTGAAAAAGAAATTCGTCGCCCAACACTGTGGAAACACAAGGGTCAGAAAGGGCACGGAATCACTGTTTGCAATCAAACAGAATGGAGACACGCTTCGGAATTATACAACTAAATTCACGGAAGCCATGCAGAAAATCTCCGATCTAAATACAACAATCGCAATATGCGCATACTCAAAAGGGCTAGACATGAACACGCCGTTAGCAATAAAGCTAAACGTTAGTAATGTAAAATGCATGGAGGACCTGTTAACAAAGGCCCAGAAGTACATAAATTCTGAGGAGTATGAGAAAGAAAAAGAAAAAGAGAGAGGTGCCATAAGCAATAAAGCATATGAAGCACCAAAAATGAAATTTCAGAAGTTTGAAAAAGGAGAATCATCCTGGAGACCAAAACACGATGGAAAAGTCTACCAGACATCTGAGGAGTTTGGAAAATCAAGGTATCCAAAGTACAAAGACTTAAGATTTACGGTTTTCACTACTCCAAAAGAGGAAATCTACAATAAAAAAAAGGAAGAATAAGGTTTCCTCAACCAGAAGAGTTAAACCCTGCAACAAAAGAGGCTCGAACAAGAAGGAACAGGTATTGCAAGTTCCACAAGGATTACGGGCACAATACAGAAAACTGCAGGGAGCTGAGTACCTTCCTAGACACACAAGTGAAGGAAGGGAAACTGAAGCAATATATAAATAAAATAGAAAGGGGGCGACAAGGCTGCAGGGACCCGAAAAACAAGGGTAAGCGCCAACGCTCAAGGAGTCCCGATTCAGACACTGACCACAAAAGAAGGGTAATTAATTTAATCTTCGGTGGAGGATCAGTAGGAGAAAGCAGAAGTTACTCGCGTAAAGTAATGCAGATTACAACGGTACCAAAATCTAAGAAAAGATCGTACCCAAGCGAGGAAATAAGCTTCTCTGAGGAAGATCTGGACAACGTGGTCAGCCCACATGAGGATCCACTAGTAATACAAGTGGATATAGGGGATGATTTAAGTCTGAACAAAGTAATGGTGGACAATGGCAGCTCATAGATATACTATACCTAGCTGCGTTCGAAAAAATGGGCTACAAAGTGGATCAGCTAACCCTGGCCAAGGAAGCCATTTATGGGTTCACAAACACAAAGGCCCCAGTAGTAGGAGCCATCGATCTACAGATATCCCTGGGAAAAAGAAACGGGAGAGTATCACGCACAGCACACTTCATCGTGGTCAATATAGACTCTCCATTCAATGGGATCTTGGGCAGACCAAGCATTCACGGTTTCAAGGCGATACCGTCATCTTACCATCAATGCTTCAGGTACCCAGGAAAAGATGGCAAAATCAAAATGGCAACAATTTTTGGAGCACAGAAAGACTCCAGAAATTCGTACAGGAAGGCAACCAAACCTATAACCCTGTACATCTAAGAAAGAGAGGAGGAAGAAGACACAACCTCATCTAATCAAGTTGAGGTGGTCAAACTCTCAAAAGGAGGAGTCCTGATAGGGACATCTTTATCCTCCGAGTTAAAAAAGTCACTACTGCAACTATTAGAAACCCATGTGCACACGTTCGTATGGGAAGGGGAGGCACCCTCACAGGTACAGCGTACTATAACCTGCCATGAGCTCAACGTAGACAGTAGCTTTACTCCTATACGGCAGAAGCGAAGAATACTCGCAGCTGAAAGAAAGGAGGCAGCACAGGCTGAAATTGAAAAATTAATCAAAGCTGGGCACATCCGGGAAGTCAAATATCCAAAGTGGTTAGCAAACCCAGTCATGGTTAAAAAATCTAATGGGAAGTGGAGGATGTGTGTAGACTTCATAGATCACAACAAAGCATGTCCAAAAGACAGCTACCCACTCCCATCCATCGACAGATTAGTAGATGCAGCATCAGAAAATGAGTTGTTATCTATAATGGATGCACATTCAGGGTACAACCAGATCTTAATGAAAGAGGATGATGAAGAGGCCACATCATTAATCACAGAATGGGGGACATATTGCTACAAAGTCATGCCTTTCGGCCTACGAAATGCAGGAGCAACCTTCCAAAGGATGATGGACAAAGTTTTCAAAAAGCAGGAAGGAAGAAATGTCCTGGCATATGTAGATGACATTCTGGTGAAATCCAAAAAAGCAGATGAACACCCAAATGATCTGAAAGAAACCCTGGAAACTCTGCAGAATTACGGGATGAGGTTAAACCCTGCCAAATGCAGTTTTGGAGTACAAGAAGGAAAATTTCTTGGATTCTATGTAGGGCAGAAAGGGATAAAACCAAATCCAGATAAAATAGCAGCGATACTAGAAACAACACCACCTCGAACAATAAAGGAGGTACAGAAGCTGAACGGAAAAATCAATGCCTTAAGTCGGTTCATTTCCAAAACAGCAGACAAATGCAAACCCTTTTTCCAACTGTTAAAAACTAGTCAAAAAGGGGCAATAATATGGACTACAGAGTGTGATGAGGCATTTCAACAACTCAAAACACATCTAGTCAAAAAGGGGCAATAACATGGACTACAGAGTGTGAGGAATTGTACGTCTACGTAGAAGCTTCAGAAGAGGCTATCAGTGTAGTTCTAATATGTCAAAGGGACAATGAATAGATCCCGATATATTATCACTCAAAAAGGCTACAAGGGGCAGAAACAAGATATCCTTCAGTGGAAAAAGTAGTCCTGGCAGTAGTACATGCAGCACGCAGATTCAGAGCATACTTTCTGGCTCATACAATTAAAGTCTTAACAGAACATCCACTCCGCAGAATCCTCCATAGGCCAGATACTTTCGGAAGATTAACGAAGTGGGCACTGGAGTTAAGTGAGTTCGATGTAGATTTTGTTCCTGCCACAGCCATTAAGGGGCAAGCAGTTGCAGACTTTATTGTAGACATGACCCAGGAAAGCAAAGAAAAACCTTGGATAGTAGAGGTTGACGGCTCAAGCTGTAGTACAGGTGCAGGAGTGGGAATAAAGATAATCACTCCAGACCAAAGAATATATGAACATTCTATCAGATTACAGTTCTCAGCTACGAATAATATAGCAGAATACGAAGCTGTAATCCAAGGAATGAGAATTCTCAGAAGGTTGGGGGCCTGTTCAGTAATCATAAGAACAGATTCTCAACTAGTGGCTCGGCAATTCACAGGAGAGTTCACTGTTAAAGAACCTCTAATCGTACAGTACGCAGCCACCCTGGAAAAAATCAAAAACAATTCAGCAAGGTTGAAGTAGAGCAGATTCCAAGGAGTAAAAATAACTCAGCTGATGCCCTGGCAAAGCTAGCTTCTGCTTTCGAGGGGGGGCAGAGAGAGATACTAGTTGACTCAGCATCTACACCTTCATGTAACTTAGTCACGATCCAGGCAGAAGACTGGAGGAAACCCTTGATAGAATACTTCGAGGACAGAAACTTCCTGAAAATAAGAATGAAAGACGCAAGTTGCAAACACGCGTTTCAAGATTCTGCCTGATCAGTGACATTCTGTATAAAAAGTCCTACGATGGACCTCTAATGAAATGTGTCTCAACAGAGAAGGACAATTCATTGTAGAGGAGATTCATCAAGGAGTATGCGGAATATACCAAGGGGGAAGATCTCTGGCCCAAAGAATAATAAGGCAGGGATACTTCTGGCCCACACTGAAAAAAGATGCAGTACTATTTGCAAGAAAATGCAAGGCCTGTCAAATACACAAAAACATACAGAGAAATCCCGCAACTCAGCTAACAGGGGTAGAAAGCCCCATCCCCTTTGCAATGTGGGGATTAGATATTGTGGGACCATTTCCAGTATCGACAGGTCAGGCTAAATTTATATTTGTGGTTGTCGACTACTTTATTAAATGGGTCGAGGCACTAGCTGTACCCAAGATAACTCAAGGAGCAGCAACAAAGTTTGTCTTCAAGTGCATAATGTGCAGATTCGGTGTTCCAATGCATATAGTGACAGATAACGGTACACAGTTTACCGGTGGGGAGTTTACAAGATTGTGCGAGAACATGGGCACTAGAATCCATTTTTCATCGGTATACAGACCACAGGGTAATGGGCAAGTAGAAGTCACAAACAGAGCCATCGTTCAGGGACTGAAGAAAAAAGTCGAACAGGCCAAAGGTTCGTGGGCAGATCTACTTCCAGAGATCCTGTGGGCGTATAGAACCACTGAAAAGACACCCACCGGAGAAACCCCGTTCTCACTAGCATATGGAATGGAAGCACTAATCCTGACAGAGCTAAGCATTCCAACGGTCAGAGTATTATCCTATGACATGGAAGAAAACATGAGATCATGTGCGATAACTCTGGACTTAGTGGATGAGCTTAGGGATAATGCACAGGCAAAGAATGCAGCTTACAAACAAAGCATCGCTAGATATCACGACAAGAATATCAAGGGTAAAGCGATAAGAAAAGGAAGCCTAGTATGGAGAAGAGCGAGTATCGGCAGAAAAGACTGCTCTAAAGGCAAACTAGGTGCAAATTGGGAAGGACCATATGTTGTGGAGGAAGAACTCCGACCAGGCACGTACAAGTTAAAGCGGGAAGATGGAACAGGCATTCCCAATACTTGGCACGCAGATAACCTACAGTTGTACTTTTAAACGATCAAGTAGGATTATACTACTCTTGTAATAGTTTGAACTACGTAACTAATATGTTTAGTTAACTATTATTAGTAATCAGGACACTCAAAAAACATTCCATATATTGATTGAACATGGATTACAAAGGAATGTAAATTACAAGGATAAGATAGAGGATTAATCTATTTAGGAGGGAGGGGCGAATCTTTAGAACCCTCTGCACCGTTGTTGTCTTGATCTTCTACAGAGAAATCTTTGTCAACGGTAGCAGTAGTATTGTTCCCCGGAGCCTCCTCTTCTTCATCTTCTTCATCCTCTTCTTCCGCAAGCGCCCGATTTCGAACTTCAGTAGCTTCTTTGGGGTTCTTGTGGGCCCAGTCGTGGACATCCTCAGCTTCAAAACCAGGACAGACATGAGGACCCAGATCTACCAGATCATTGTAATCCCGCACGTTGGCGAGAAAATCAAATTTTAGCTTCTCCAGATGGTCAATCATGCGCTGAAGCTCCTCAGTCATATGTTGGGCCTCCTCAGTCTTTTCCCGGTCTGCTTCTTCCAGTCGCGTTATCAAGTTCTTACAATCATCTAGCGACTGGGAAAGCTTCTTATTCTCCTCATCTCCTTCGTTCAACCGTCGGGTAAATATGTCATTCTGTGCCCGACAAGAACGAAGGTTCGCCTCAGTATTCTCGTGCTGGCGGGTGATGTCGACAATCATCGACTCTTTAATGAAGACCCTGGTACGTTGAGCTGCTAGTTCCATCTCTGCAGCTCCCAACTCCCCATTGACTTTAGAGAGTTCCTGCTCCTTATCTCTCAAGAGATTCTTTTGAGCAGCCCAGTCCTCAGCCAACTTCTTGTTGGTAGCAGACAGAGTGGAGGCATCTGAAGCTTTTTGCATGACCTCGCCTTCCAGGTCTTTACATCGGCGCTTCACCTTCTTCAGCTCATCTTCTATAGACTGGTAGTCACGGAGACGAGACAAAGAAGAGAGGCGGCCTTGAAACAAATAGGCGAGCTGCAAAAAGAAAGAATGAGTAAGAACATACTCATGAAAATATTAAAACAAAAGCACTTACGTTACTCAGATTCTGTCCGATTTCTTCGACAGTCCGGTCCATCGGATACCCAGATATAGTCCTAGTGTGGTTCGGGCGGCATCCGTGTCAGCGACCAGAGGGAACTTGGTCCCGTAATTCCGGGGGTGCGAACCTTGGTAACCCGGCAGCTGTGTCTCCCGGGTGGAAGCGTAATTGTATCGGCCCCGGGAGGACTCCCCAGTATAAAGTCTCCGGCGCGGAGAAGCTCGTCGTCTAGGGGAGTGTCTCCTTGATTTCCTCGGAGGAGAGGAGTCGGTCCTAGGGGTGGAGTTCGTTTCTTGCTTCTTCTCCCCTCAGACCCCTCAAGCTGGGTCTCCTTCCCAGCAGTCCTCTCTCGTTCCTCTTCTGGAGTGCGGAAGAAGGAAGAGAGTCTGCCTGCGCAGAATTAGTCCCCACAGGTGTCTCCACAGGTACCTCCACAGGTACCTCCCCTTCCTCAGTTCGTTGGACTTCTTCAGGAGGAGTAGGGGAATGCGCCATCGTATAGGCGTTCTCAAGAGCACGTTGCCTCAGATGTTTGGCATTAGAAGGTTTAGAGGCAGGTGCGTAAACCTTCGTGCCAGTTTCATTCTGCCCAACGCGTTCAGGGACACCTCCAGGATTATGCATATAAAAATCTGCAAAGAATATAAGCAGAGTTAGAAAAATGCATACACATAGAAAGCGAAAAGAAAAAACAGGCAAAGGAAGACCTTGTCGGTTAAAAGTATCGTCAATCGCGTGACCGACAGGCACAGCGATAGCGTGTAAAAAGGCCAGCCTTTGCATAGAAGCTCCCTCATCCTCAGTCAGAACAGGACGGGGAGTAGGCCTACGACCAACAGTGGATGCAGGGAGAAGTCTGCTACCAGGGCATAGCCTGCAATCCACAAAAATAAACTCACTCTTGTTCCGCCTGGTCGGAGGATCTTTCAAGAGGGCAGAGTGAGTGACAGAAGTAGCACGGCTGGCACATGCAATAAAAGGGCTGCCCTTTTTCGGATTTTGAAAAGTGAAGAAGTGGAAGAACAGCCGAGCAATTGGGACTATGCCAGCATCCCTGAGAACATTAATAAAGCCCCTGACATAAAAGAAAAAGGCGGCACCCATCTGGGAGATACACAATCCAGAATATAAAAGGATTTCACTAACTAGGGAAGGGATCGGAAGGATCGGAAAGTTAGTGAAATAGATCCGATGGAGTGCCAGCATTAAATAGGGGGCACGTCGCCAGTGTTCTAAGAAGGGTACGCCCAGTACACTCTCTCTCTAAGCTCTAACCCCCTCAAAATTCTTTGGGCGGCATCCAGGGAAAGAGTGTTAGAGCAGCTACCCGCATTAGAAGAAAGGGGGTAGCCCGGAATATCAGTCAGAGAGACTGCACAGAAGGAACCATACCCAGTCCCGTACACGCGTGGAAACCGTTGCGAATGAGAACGGACCACTGGCGCCAAGAACCATCCATCTCCCGATAGAAGGATGGGGCGCTCTTCTCCTCAAGAGGAGAAGGAAAGGGGTACTTCTCCTCCGTCTCAGGAGGGTAACCCAAAGGAGAGTCCTCTAAAAGGTGAACGTTCTGACTACAGACTTCGGGAGGAAGTTGAGCAGAACCGTCTGTAGTCGCAGATGGATCCTCCGTAGTAGGAACCTCCTCAGGAATGGTAGACAAAATAATGGTAGGAGGAGGAGTCCTAACGACGGAGGGAGGGGTTCCTCCAATTTCTACATCCCGCTCTGAAGAAGAGGAGCTGTAGTAGGAAGAACCCGAGCTTCCCGAGCTAGATGTATAAGACCCCGAACTGGAACGTGCGGGGGAAGAATGGGGAGCACCTACAAACAAAAGAAACAAACAAAGGGTAAGTTACGAAATAAAAAAAATAGTAACTTACTAGGTACGGGCTTGCGCGTACGACGAGAAAGAGCTTTTCGCTTACTTCCAACAGGTAAGGAGGAAGGCGAATCAACTCTAGACTCGACCACGGCAAGAGGAGTCTGAACCACGGCAGGAGTAGAATCGACTGCGGCAGAAGTTGTCAGAACCTCGGTGGGAACAGACTCCGATTCAGCAGAAGCAACCTGAACCTCGGTGGGAACAGACTCTGTTGCGGCAGGAGCAGTCTGAGGAACCTGAGGGCTGATAACAACAGCTCGCTCCTCATTAAGAGGAAGATCTCGCTGCGAATCCTTGTCAGAAGACATTATGAACCTGCACGAAGAACATAGCAGTCAGCCCAAGTTATGGCAAAAGTCGATCCCAAGAAAAGTCGATCCGGACTTCAGGGAATCGAACTAGCAGTATGAGGGAAGTCGACCTCAGAAGTCGATCCCAGGGAAGTTGACCTCAGATGTCGATCCCAGGAAAGTCGACCTTCAGGAGACAAGGGTCTCAGGAAGTCAACACCAGTAAATTCGAACTAAGGGAAGCACTTCGGGAGTGCAAAGGCTATACCCATGGAAGTCGATCCCAATAAAAATGGATCCAACATTGAAAAGTCGATGACAAGGCGTCAAACCTCACAAAGTCGGACCACAGTCCAAAGGGGAACAACTTCAAAAAGGACCGACTTTCAGAAAAGTCGGACACCAAGGAAGTCGAACCCAGTGCAACCTCAGAAGAGCCCGACAACGAAAGTCGGACCCCAGAAAGCTGCACCTCCAAGGCTCAAGTCGAAGCCTTACGCGCGGGAAGTCGAAGCGGAGAAGCGGATGTCGAAGTGAAGAAGCCTGAAAGTCGATGCGAGAAAGTCGATCGGTCGGAGCAAACGAGTGAGAAACAAATGAACTCCCTCCGCTATTTATAGGGGAAAGTCGAAGACGAACCGTCGCGGGCACTGTTCATCCGGGTCGACCTGTTGGGCCGGAAAGCCCACGGGCCCGGCAGGCCCACGACGGCCCAGTCCATGAAAAACCCCAAAATACGACTAGATGGCATCGACATTCCAGGAAAATTCATCGACATTTCAGAAAAAGTCGTCGACATTCCCAGAAAAGGGGGATAGACGACGACATTTACCAAGGAATTCGAAACCTTCAAAAGAGAAGGTCAGGATCGATATTCCGCAGAAAATTGAGTTCGACATTCCCAGAAAAGGGGGATAGACGTCGACATTTACCAAGGAATTCGAAACCTTCAAAAGAGAAGGTCAGGATCGACATTCCGCAGAAAATTGAGTTCGACATTCCCAGAAAAGGGGGATAGACGTCGACATTTACCAAGGAAT
>LFYR01000947.1:98049-151292 GCA_001185155.1 Zostera marina | reverse complement strand
ACATCACCAAAAATCCACATCCCAGCACGCAAAGAGGGGGGAATACTGATAGTACAAGGTCCAACACACAGACCATAGTACTAAAAGACGTACCTCAAAGTATCTAATACGCAGAGGAGGGGGGAATACTGGTGATACAGTATCCCGAACACGGTCACAACCTACCAGCAACTAGAAGTCCGGATAGCGTAAGATGAGTTAAGGTATCTATTCTAGGGTTGGGGAGGTCCCAAGTCGAATCCTAGGAAGATCGACTTTCCTGAGGATCGACTTCCCTGGGATCGACTTCTGAATAAAGTCGATCACCAGGAAAGTCGACCCCCAGAAAGTCGATCTCTGGAAAGTCGATCCCGGGACCCAATCTGATCAGTTTGGCAGTTAGGCGGTTACTGCCCAAATGATCATATTGCCCCCATAAGAACCCCTATAAATAGAGAGCACCCCCCACTCATTAGAGGCAAGTCATTTGGAGTAGAAGAATTCCATTTGGAGTAGAAGAATTCCTAGCGAAGCAGAGCTCTGCGCACTTGAGTTCCGGTCCGGTTTCCCGCGAAGTTCCCCGCTTGACGCTTGCTTGCGTGTCTTGGAGTACTGGTCGGGTTTCACCCCCATCAAATACAATTTTAGTATTCATTTTGTTATTCTTCCTTGCTTCATATTCTTTGACAGTTTTAACCGTAAAAATAGATGAGGTCTTCATTAAATCAACATAAGTACGTGGTTATATTATAGGAAATAATCAAGGTCTAAAAAATTTGCAACAAATCAGAATAATGCGGAAAATATTTAAACTAAGCTGATTTGAATCAATTTAGATCTTTCAGTAGATTTAGTTTAAGTGATTTAGTTTAAAACAGAAAATCTATATTGATTTTTAATCTAAATGATTTAATCATAGTTTTAATGTAAAATTGATAATTTATTCAAGATCTAAAAAGATATAAACAGAAAATCAATGATTTTAAACTAAATGATTTAATCTAAATCGATTGTTTAGCCCAGATATAAAATGATTTTAAACAGAAAATAAAAATGATTTTAAACTAAAAGATTTAATTAAAATTGATGATTTAGTCAAGGTCTAAAAAGATTTAAACATAAAATCAACAATGATTTTCAACTAAAAGATTTAATCTAAATTGATTATTTAGTCAAGATCTAAAATAATTTAAAAACAGAAACCAGAAAATTAAAAAATTGATTCAATTTAGATCTAATTATAAAAACTTAATTAAATCAGAAACATTAAGCAAACCATAAATTTATTGGATTTTAATCAGAGATTTGATAGATTTAATAAACTGGTTTTAATCAGAATAGAATCTTACACAAAATAATTTTTGAGTTTCGAAATCATATAGATTTTCAATCAGAGATTATTCTAAAAGAAGAAATTATAAACCAACTAAAAGAAGAAATTATTCAATCAGAGATTTTCAATCAATCGATGCGAAGGCACGCCAATGTCTTGAGTATCGATCCGATGCATTGAACAAGAACCGTCGTTGACAATACCTTGAACAGGAACACCGATGAACAGGGACGCCAAAAGAAAGAGATTGTAGTTGTAAGACTGTGAAGAAGACGGAAGAGAATGAAGAAGAAGAAGAAGAAGGTATTGGCAAAACCATGGTTATTCACGGAGTTCTATTTTAATTTTATAATGTTCAAAGGAATCAAAAAACTGATTTCCGCGTTCACAGTAGACGAACGTGAAAAACTTTACGAATTTATTATACTTTGACTAATTTAATCTACTTTAACTAATTCTGTAAAACCTAACACGCTCCCTCAATCTTGTGGGAGAGAGCTCACAAGATTGGATATTTGTTCAATGAACACCTTGGGATTCAGAGATTTGGTGAGTACGTCAGCTTGTTGAAACTTACCAGAGATATGTGTAACACAAATAGAGGCAACTTCCATCCTTTCTCTAACATATTTTAGATCCATCGCAACGTGCTTCAACTTCGTGTGACATGCCGAGTTTGAAGCAAGAAATATAGCTCCTAAATTGTTAGATTTAAGAACCATGGGATTTTCTATCTCAATTCCCAATTCCTTCAAAAGATTCTTTACCCATTCAAGTTCCGTGATTGTAGTGACGATCGCCCTATATTCCGATTCTGTAATTGAACGAGCAACAATATCTTGCTTTCGGGAAATCCATGCCACCTACGAATTTCCAAGATACACTAAGTATCCCGTCTAGCTTTTACGATCATCAGTGTCACCTCCCCAATCAGCGTCACAGAAACCTGAAACAACAAATTTTGAAATCTTGCTGAGATTAATCCCAAACTTTTGTGTCCCTGAAAGATATCGTAACACTTTCTTCATAGTTGTCCAATGTAATAACTTGGGATTTGACATGTACTGAGATAATTTGTTAACACTGAACTGAATATCTGGACGTGTAAGAGTCAGATATTGAAGAGACCCAATAATCCGCCTATATTCCTTGGCTTCTTCAATCGGTTCTTCTTCAGAGTGGAGATCCTGATTCGGAACCATAGGAGTGATAGACGGTTTCAAGTTGTCAAATTGACAATTACTGAGTAATTTGACCATATACTGTGTCTGATTGAGGTGCAACCCATGATTAGTTGCTTTTACCTGAATGCCAAGAAAATATGATAGATCCCCCAATCTTCTCAATGCAAATTCACTATTAAATTTAGTAATCACCCTCTCAACTATCGTATTATCTGAGCCAGTGATAACCATGTCGTCTATGTAGACGAACAAATATACGATGTGTTCATGTGGGTCGGAACTTTTCAGAATGAATAGTGAAGGATCGGACCAGCCTTGAACAAAACCCAAGACGACCAAGAATTCCTTAAGTCTTCTGAACCACATTCGAGGCGCTTGTTTTAGCCCATACAGAGCCTTATTCAACAGACACATGTGATTTGGATATTCCTCATCAACGAATCCAACTGGTTGTGTCAATACTACACGTTCCTCTAATTTTCCATGCAAGAAGGCATTGGAAATGTCAATCTGTAATAATTTCCAACCTTTGGACACCGCAATTGTCAAGACAAGCCGAATCGAGACTGGCTTAACTACTGGGCTAAATGTCTCATTGTACTCCAGCCCTTCGATTTGTCTCAGCCCATTAGCCACCAGTCGTGCTTTAAGCCTTTCTACCGAGCCATCTTCCCGTTGCTTTACTTTCAAGATCCAGAGAGAGTTGATTACGTTATCATCTGAATTCCTTGAAGTTAGGGTCCATGTTTCGTTCTTCTTTAATGCTAAGAATTCCGCCGACATTGCTTCTTTTCATTCCGGTACTAGCAATGCTTGCTTAGCCGATTTTGGTGCCGTGATTTCAGATGGGCAGCCAACACAAACTGAGGATTGGGTTTGAAGATGCCGTATTGTGCTTGGGTTTTGCAAGGTTCAACAACTTGTTCTTCTTTCGATGAATCAGATTGTGCACCTTGCGGTTCAGATTCTTCATGATCCGACAACGGCATGCATAATCAGAGATTCTTTATCCTCATCAGAACTAGCCGGGTTCTCCTCATTAAAAGACTCACTCAAACTTTCATGATTGTGTGCGCCTGATGAGATGGGACTTGCCTCCTCAATGATTTTGGAGCTCGAAGCAATATTGGGCTGATGAGTCACTATACGAACTGGGAAAGAGACAAGTGACTGATTTCCCTCAGATTGTGAGCAATTCTTGATCAATTTCATGAAGTGCTAAATTTAGTGTAAAATCATCCTCAATAAACCTGACATCTCGTGAAGGGTAAATCCTACCGGAAGTGGGATCAAAATATAAGAACCCTTGATGATTCACTGGGTATCCAAGAAAAATACACAGAGTCGATTTGCGTCCTAGCTTCGAATTACGATAGGGACGTAAACACGGGAAACTTTTACACCTAAACACCCTTAATTTTGTGTAATCCGATGAGCTTCCAAAAGGTGATTCAATCGGATTGCGATAACTACATAATCCCAGAATTTGTCGGACAAGGATGTATGTTGAAGAGTTGTAATGGCCGTGTCGACTACATGCCGATGTCGACGCTCAACATATCCCATCAGTTGATGACTATATCGACAAGAAAAACGATGTTGAATTCCAAATTTTTCCAACACAGATGTTAATTTTTTAAACTCTTGGGCGTTATCTGATTGAAAAGATTTAATGAAATACCCTGTTTGAGTTTCAGCCAAGGATTTGAACCTTAGAAATACCACGCTGACCTGTGATTTCAATTTGAGAGGAAATACCCAATTGAGATTAGTCTTAACATCCAAAAAATTCACATAATATCGAAAACTCTCAAATGAATGAAACACACGGGGCGGTTCCCCAGATATCAACAAAAATTAATGATAAAGGATCTTTATAAAATGTAGAACTAGATCTGTGTGGAAAAGCTGAAATTTTGCCAATATAGTAGGATTCACACACCAGAATTCTTGCAGTTTGTAGATATCTGATTTTTATTTATTAGTTCCTCCACTGCTCTCTGATGTAGATGCCCCAACCTACACTGCCAAGTTTGTCCAGATACTTTTTCTCCCAAATGTGCCTTAGGTCCCCAATTAATGTGAACATGTAGTTGATACAAACCATTCCTCTGCTCACCCTGCATCAGAATCTCCTTAGTGATTACATCCCGAACTTTTACCATCTGATAATCAAATTCGAGATTCACAGAATTGTCATGATAAAATTGATAAACAAATAGCAAATTTTTGGAAGCAAACGGAACAAGCAGTAGATCATTTAAATAAAATTCCCTATGCTTAGAATTGAATTTAGTCCTCCCAGGTGAGTTATCCCCATACGATCACCATTTGCTGTGGTAATAGTAGTGAAACCAGGATAATTTTTAGAAAATTGAAGATTCTATTTATTACTTGTAATATGCATGGACGCACCAGAATCAAGATACCAGACGGAGACATGATTATCGAACTGAGATGATGCATAATTCGCCACCGGTGTGGAAGGATTATTTGATGAACCAATCCCAGTACAAATTAACTTCCGATTGTGAGTGGGGGGGGGAGCGATGAGCGTTGAATCGGTTGTAACAATTAATTGCTCCATAACCGGGTCGATTGCAGATTTGACACGGGTAATTACCTCGAACATCAGATATATGTTTTTTGGAAATGGCAGCCACATTCGCAGAAATGGGGGGAGAGACGGCTTCAACTGATGAATCGTTTAGATCGAGATCCATAAGGATTGCTTGAAAATCCACACATGTCATAGAATGATCAAACATGGTGGTAATAGAGGTGGAGATTGCCGAGTATTCTGGACCAAGTCCTCCAACGACATTGAGGACGATTTTCGAGTCCTTAAGCACTTCTCCAACTGCTCTCAGATTGTCGACCATGGATCGAGCATGATCGATATCTGCAGTCATCGACATTGTACCCTTCTTAATCGCCAAAAATTGACGACGCAAAAACAGCACTCGCGTCAAGGAAGTGGAGGAGTATAAAGTAGACAACCCCTTCTAGACTTCAGCAGAGGTTAATAAATTCGCCACTTGAGACAGAATCGTGGGGGAGAGGGCCGACAGCAGTCACTCCAAGATGAGCTGGTCTTCGTGAGCAAGAACCGGATGGGAGAGATCGACATTTCCCTCCACGTGTTTGAGCAGATCAGTGCCACGAAGTACAGCCATGACCTGAGATTTCCAGGAGACGTAGTTGTCTCGATAAAAAGTGACAAACTTGAGATTCATGACATGAAGCTGTTGCTCACCGGACGTCGCCAATATCTTGGATGCGGAAGCAGAATCTTCTAGCGATGATACCATGTTGTTGTAAGACTGTGAAGAAGACGGAAGAGAATGAAGAAGAAGGAGGCGAAGGTATTGGCAGAACTGTGGTTATTCACGGAGTTCTTTTTGATTTTATAATGTTCAAAGGAATCAAAAAACTGATTTCTGCATTCACAGACGAACGTGAAAAACTTTACCAATTTATTCTACTTTACCTAATTCTGTAAAACCACCACGTAAATGCTAACAGAAACGTATCAAGAAATGAGATCAGTGAAGACATGAGATCAAGAAATGAGAAATCTAAGAGAAATCGATCAAGAATCGAAAAATAAAAACTGAAATTGGTTTCTTCTTTGAAGAGTTATGAATGGAGAAAAAAAGGAAATTTGGGAATATATTTGACACCTCCCAGGGCCGGTGCTCTTTTGTCTCGTTGACCAACTAAGTCTCGAGGATGAGACATCATTGAGGGCTTTCTTGAAACCTTCTTAACTCTCATATGAATTGGGCAGAATGCATGTATGACAGGAACAGCAAGTACCGGAAATGAACCTCTACGAGGTATTTGTTTCTCTTTACCATTTTGCTATTTTCAATATCAAACAATTTATTTAAATCGTGTAATCAAAGAATTAATTAAACAATAATTAAGTCATACATTCGTGAAAGATAAAAAATCACTTAAATTGATATAAAAATTATATGAAAATCACCATTAAATTATTACAACAAATAACATAATAGTAATCAAAACAGTAAGTAATTAGTTGATTATAGAAACCACTAATCACAAAAGTAAGTTATAGAAATTATTATAGAAATAATATTATAAATCATAAAAGAAACCAAAATAGAAATAATAATTGATTAATCGATTGGTGGTTTATAGAAACCATAATAGATATATATTATAAGAATCATAATGGAAATCAATTATAACTGTACAATTCATAATATAAACCATAATAAAAACAGTAAAATCCAAAATAAATTAGGAAACGATTATAAAATCTAAAAACGTATACATTCACCCAATTAAGAATTAAGAAGAAGATCTAAATGACGAAGACACTCACCTAGTTGATGATGACACTCACCCAACACAAGAAAAATCCAAGAGCCCCCAATTGACGTTGTCGGACTGGAATCGTCCAAATGGACGATTCCAGTAGGAGTAGGTGCATCGTCTGTATATGATGAAGCACTGGTCGTCAACGGAAGACGACGATAGGTTCTGGTCACCCATTGTTGACTGGACTCACTCAATCGGGCGATTCTAGTAGGTGCGTCTTCCCATTGACACCGACGATGGGTGCCCATTGTCGAACTGGAATCGCTCAACCGGGCGATTCCAGACCGGAAACTCATCGGAGAATGGGAGTTAGGACTTAATTAGGATAGGAGAATCGGGGTTAGGATGGTGGAAACTCACGAGAGTTTTTAAGAGGTTGCTTCTTCGGAGGAGGAGTCATTGGAGAGTAAGTTTGGGGGTTTGGGATTATAAGTTTGGGGGTTTTAAGAGGGTCTGGGATTTGATGAGGCTGGGTTTGGGCTTGAAGAGTATTTGGGCTTTGAAGAGGATTTTGGCATTTTTCAGTTTGAAATAGAGGGTTTAAAAAAAGATTTTGGTTTAATTTTTAAAAATAATAACAAATTTAGGGACAGCTTTTGAAAAGGCCTTCCTAATTATTTGCTAAAAAAAGTTAGGTATAAATAACAATAAAATTACACTATAAAAAAGTCGGACTTATAGTGACAGATTTTTGTCATTACAAGTTTAATACTTTTGATGGCGAAAATCCATCATTAATTATTTCAATCCGCTATGGCAAGGCTTGGATAATAGAGCGGAAGTTTTTAGTTTCCGCTGACGATTTTTTGATGGCGAAAATCCACCATGGAAAAAATCCATAATTCCTGTTGGCGCCGGTTCCAGCATCCTACCCTTAGAAGGTATCAATCATTCTTCATCATTTTTATTTATTTTGTATTTTTCATGTATATTAATTTGTCATCTTAGATTAATAAAAATTGAACAAGCTAATTGAACAACGATATATTTAAAGAGATTATAGTTTTGGCTTTGAGAAATTGGATATTTGTTTGTGTTGTGAATACATACATATATGATTTGGGACTCCATTTAAATCTTCTTTAGTTTGTTTGTGTTTGTATATGATTGTTTGTGTTATTTGTGTTGTTGATGATCCTAATTATCCTTAATAGTTCTCCAACAGACTCAATTTCTATTCAGTTAAAAATGAAGTATTAAGGTTAATTATATAATTTAACTAATTAATTTAAATAACTGTTTTTAAATAATTTAATTAACGGGTTTTAAATAATTTAATTAACTGTTTTTAAATAATTTAATTAACTGTTTTAAAATAATTAAAAAAAATGGTTTAATTATTATTTTTTATATAATTTAAATAAATATTTAATTATCAATATAATTAACTGTTTTTAAATACTTTAAATAATTTGTTATATAATTATTTAATTAACTACTTTGAAATAATTTATATAATTACTGTTTCGAAAAAATTTAAAAAGGGTTTTAATTATGTTATTAATTATTTAATTACTGTTTTTAAATAATTTAAATAACTATTTAATAATAATATATTTAACTGTTTTTAAATAATTTGTTGTTAAATTATTTAATATATTGTTTTTAAATAATTAATTAATTATTTAATTAAGTATTTTTAAATATTTTAGAACTGTTTTAATTAATTAATATTTTAATTAGGGTTAACCGTCACAGATAATGGTGAAAATTAATTATATGTTAATTAATTATTTACTGTTTTTAAATAATGACGGAAATCCACTATCAATTAATGTATTTAACCGTCATAGATAAGTTGACTTCAAATTTTTTTCGCGTCATATTATATATGGTAGATTTTCGACACCATATAATTTTCATTTTCCTCGAAAATTTTCATATTTAGTGAGCAGATTTTCGCCATTTATTATTTTTTTGGTAGCAAATGAGGTGGAATAATAAAAGGTGGATATGATGATTTTCTTGCGATCATCGTCCTGACGGTTTTTTGATGACGAAAATCAGCAACTGATCACTTTTAATGGCAGATTTTCGTCATCCAAAGTCTGACATACAATGTCTTATTTCTTATAATGTTAGAGACGATTTTTCAAAAGGCCGTTGCTAATTATCTAGGTCGTCGACGGTTCATGAGAGAGTCGTCGCTAACCCTATAGAAAATGCTAAAATTAGAGAAGACATTTAAAATTCATCGTTAGTATCTTAAATTTTTCACAAAATCCTTTTTAAAATTTAAGGATGGTCAAAATCCGTTGCTGAAAGTCTATTTTCTTATAGTGACAGATTGGTGTCTGATAGCAAACGATGCTGTGTTTGGCCCCATGGAAAATGATATTTCCAACCGTGATTCTCCTACACATAAGGTTACTAGAGATTCGGTGGGTATTTTCGAATCCAATCCTCAGTTCGCACTCGCAATGGCAGTAACTGAAGTTTCAATTCCGAAGTCCGCGAAGCATGCTTATTCTATTCAACAATCGAAAGAAGCAATGAGCAACGAATTCAGAGCTTTTCAAAACAATAAAACTTGTACGTTGGTTCCACAAAATCCGAAGGATAACAATTCTAAATGGGTATTTAAAGTGAAGACGAAGTCTGAGCCGAGCATTAAAAAGCTTGGTTAATAGCCAATAGGATGCGACAAGTACGTACATGATTCATATTACTTGGATATATTCAGTTCAGTTGTTCGTCCACTCTCCATTCGACTTATTCTAGCATTGACAATTACACGAAATTGAAAACTTCACAGGTTGGCATATCTAACCCCTTCCTCCATAGGAACTTGGAAGAAAGAATAGTTATCACTCAGCCATTCAGATTCCATGACCCAGAATTTCAAGAGACAAATATCTTCTCACTACAAAAAAAAAATAGTATTTTTCTGGCCGTAAGAATTTCTGGAGTCGATTAGTTTTAAAGAATGAACAGTCGATTCATCTCTTTTCCTAGTTCAACAATGCTCGTTCACCACGTATCTCTTTATGTATGTGGACGATATAGTTCTGGTAGGGTTCCAGATGAATAGAAGATTGAGGAGTTGATTGAGAATTTCCTATGAGAAATTTGGGGAAGTCAAATTCTTTTTGGGTATTGAAGTAACACAAACAAAGGGAGGAATTCACTCAATGTTTGGTAAACTTATTGCAAAGTTGTCAAATGGATAATATCAATCAAATCTGTCCCGAATCCGATGTTGGCTAATATTGATCTAACATCTGATGAACCATCAATTGAAGAGGCAAGGCAATTTCATCGGATTATAGGAATGTTACAATACATCACATTAACGCATCACATTTGTAGGTTGGCGATGAAGAGGGTCTTGTGTTTTCTGGCGGGCAGACAGAAGTTCAATATTATCATATGAAATGTGAAGGATTTTGGCATTATGAAACAGTCAATGTGAAACAGAGATTTTTGTTTCACTTAATTAAACCCAAAATAAAAGAATCCCAACAGAGACCTATCAGAGATAGATGTCTCCGATCTATTGATCAGAATTCGATCAGAGATTAGAGGAGACTTTGAGCGTAAATTAAGAGATTCGAGTGACCTGGAATGATTCAGGGTGTCCCTGATCAGTAGATCAAAATACGATCTAAGGATCGGTGAGACGGTAGCTTTGGCTATGAAGCCGAGATGATCGATCTGTATACTGATTAAGTAGATCAAAAGATTTCCAGAACTTTTCAGGAACCGGGTTGAAGATGAATAGAGTAGCAGAATATCAACAGATTTTCTTGTTGATTGAACTTCTCCACAGAATTGTAGTGGAAATTGGTTTATTTTATTTCATACCAAATATGAGTACATAAGGGGCCCTTTATAGGGATATTACATAGGGTGCATAATATCATTATGCTCTTTTTCATTTCTTCTTGAAGACCTGAAACTGCACTTTGCAAGTCTGTCCGGATCTGAGCTAGTTCCTGGACTTGGTTTGCTTGGCATGTTTGGAGTCCTTTTAATGTTGTTTCCACATTCATGATGGCTCTCCTGTGAAAAATGAGAGCAAATATTGAAAGCACCAATTGAAACAGAGATTTTTGTTTCACTTAATTAAACCCAAAATAAAAGAATCCCAACAGAGACCTATCAGAGATAGATGTCTCCAATCTATTGATCAGAATTCGATCAGAGATTAGAGGAGACTTTGAGCGTAAATTAAGAGATTCGAGTGACCTGGAATGATTCAGGGTGTCCCTGATCAGTAGATCAAAATACGATCTAAGGATCGGTAAGACGGTAGCTTTGGCTATGAAGCCGAGATGATCGATCTGTATACTGATTGAGTAGATCAGAAGGAAGAAACGGAATTGAGGAAAGAAAGGAAGACAGGAAACGGAAAGGAGGAAGGTAGTGGGGAGTAGCGGGAATACCTGGAATACTGTTTTTAGATCTACTTTTTCCGATGGAAGGAGGGTCCTCTTTATAGGACGTTCGGAGGACCAACGGGTCGTGGGCTGCCCCGTTACCGTTGGGCTGTATTACATCAGGAACGATATAGTCCTCCAACATGTCACTCATCTCCACCCAATTTTCAATACAGTTGTCCGATAAAACTGGATGGTTGGGTTCCTCGAAGTTGGTCACGAACTCATCCACATAATCGATCATCCCTTGTGGATAACGGTGAGAGTTGATAGGTAAAGTTATCGTTAATTTGTGAAGAATAAATTAGAAGAAAAATATATTTAATGAATAACACTACAGGATTTTTGGGTTTCAGTGACGATCCAAATTCGTTATTAATTGTCAAAAATCGTTGCTAAATTGAGCCTTAAGGTGAGCATAATCCCCTTCAGGTATATTTACCCGAGAAGGCTCAGTGTAATACTCCTCAGGTATCTGTGGCATTCTTTCCGGGATCTTCTTACTCTGTCTAATGGAGTAAGAATGCTTTGGTTTTTCGGGGGGCCATTGAAAACAAAAGAGAAATAGTTCAAAAAGCTAAGAAAATCGGCGATTCCCTAGGTGGGATCGTCGATTTCAACTCTTGGGGCTTTTTGAAAAGTGTCGTGAACAACTCTCTTAGCTAACAGACAATTTCCCAAATCGGCGATTCTCAGGGTGAAGTCGGCGATTTCTATTGTAGAAATCCAACCAAAGCTTCAAACAAGAATCGGTGATTTCTGATCTGAATCGGCGATTTCAGTTGACAGGGTCAGCGATCCCTCTAGGAGAGATCAAACCGGGCTTTGCAAAGAAAATTTCGCGATTACGACGGGATACCGGTGGTTCGGTAGTCCCACAGACGGCGCGTCAGCTAATTAAGCATTGAATTTGCTATCAGAGGCTCGCGGTGGTGCGAGGAGGGCCGGAAGCTCTGGAGTCCACGACGCGCGTTCTACGTCAAATCATGTTGGAGGAGAATAGGCGATTTAGGTGTGGAAATTGGCGATTCTCTCCGTATATGCTCTAGTTGTGTGGAACTTGTGTTGTCTTCCTTAGAGTGACCTCTTGGGACCCTTTTTATAAGGCCTCGAAGGGCGTACTCAACGGCGGACTTGGCGCCTGTTACCATAATTGGGCGCATTTATGGCCCGTTATGGCGTAGGCTGGTGGCGAGTAACGGTCGTAAATCGGCGATTCAGGTATGGAAATCGCCTATTTAGGGACTAACTCGTCGAGTTTCAAGAGCCGAGATGTGCAGTCTACCATACTGCCGATCTGGGTCCTAACTCGGCGACTTACCCCAAAAGTCGACGACTTGGTAGTCCAATCGCGATTTACGGGTTAACTCGGCGATTTAACAATGAACGTGTTCCGCACCGTGGGTCCGGCATAAAGCGACGGAACCCTAGTCCTTGTTCAAGGGCGTTGCTGGGAGCGACTGACGTAATCAGGCATGTCTCACCAGTACTCTCCCTGAAGAGAGAACAAGAAACATGCGTGTATCGCCAGTACTCCCCCAAGCAAGGTTGTGTGTGGGATCCGCATGTGGCCAAAGCGACAAGATGGGATCGAGTCATTGCGGCCACAGCGACGCAATGATTCCGTATCCATTAAGGCCAAAGCGACAAAATGGATTGATTCTAGCCGAAGCGACAGAATCTAATTTCAGGCCAACGGAACTACATGTTTATAGTTCAACCCTGATAAAGGGCGATTCTTGCTGTGTCATCGAGGCCAAAACGACAAGATGAATTGACTCACTATCAGAGTCTTATTCCGACCAAAGCGACATAATCCATTGATTCACTATCAGAATCTGATTCACTATTAGCATCTAGGACATTATTAGAACTAATGTTTGATGGGGGTGAAACCCGACCAGTACTCCAAGACGCGCAAGCAAACGCCAAGCGGGGAACTCCACGGGAAACCGGACCGGAACTCAAGTGTGCAGAGCTCTGCTTCGCTAGGAATTCTTCTACTCCAAATGACTTGCCTTCAATGAGTGGGGGGTGCTCTCTATTTATAGGGGTTCTTATGGGGGTAATCGGGTCATTTGGGTAGTAACCGCCTAACTGCCTAACTGATCAGATCGGGGCCCGAGATCGACTTTCTAGAGATCGACTTTCTGGGGGTCGACTTTCCTGGTGATCGACTTTATTCAGAAGTCGATCCCAGGGAAGTCGATCCTCAGGAAAGTCGATCTTCCTAGAATTCGACTTGGGACCTCCCTAACCCTAGAATAGGTACCTTGACTCATCTTAGGCTATCCGGACTTCTAGTTGCTGGTATGTTGTGACCAGGTTCGGGATACTGTATCACCAGTACTCCCCCCTCCTCTGCGTATTAGATACTTTGGGGTACGTCTTTTAGTGCTATGGTCGTCGCTTCCGAGCATATTTCTTAGCGCACACGATCGTAGTACTTACGTCGTGTCCCCTACGTCGTCTACTCCACAAACCAGACATATCGGGTAGGTTAACTAAGTGGCGATCGAGCTCAGTGAGTTCGATTTAGATTTCCGACCAGCCACTGCCATCAAAGGGCAAGCTGTGGCAGATTTCATGGTCGAACTCACACCATCCAACCTAGCCCAACCATGGACTGTGGAAGTAGACGGGTCGAGTTGCAGCACAGGTTCAGGTATCGGAGTGAAAATCCATAGTCCAGATGGAAAAAACTATGAACACTCGATACGGCAGCCATACATGGCCTAAAAATGTTGCGAACTCTCGGCGCTGAGAAAGTCACGCTTCGCACTGACTCCCAACTCGTGGCTCAGCAAACCACGGGTGAGTTCGCCTGCAAAGAACCACAAATCACGAAATATGTGGAGACCATGGTAGAACTCACCAAACAATTCGCTGAGTTTAAAATCGAGCAAGTTCCTCGAACTCAGAACACGCCAGCCGATGCTTTAGCAAGGCTAGCATCGGCCTGGGAGGGAGGCCAGCGTGAAATACTGGTGGACTCTGTACTCCAGCCCTCATGCCAGGTATTGAATGTCACATCCGATCCTTCAGAGGATTGGAGGCAACCAATACTGGCATTCATTCAAAACGGTGTACTTCTGGACAATCGAAGTGAGGCCAAAAAGTTACAACACAAAGCAGCCAAATTCTGCGAAGTCGGAGGGCTACTTTACAAAAAGTCCTTCGACAGCCCGTTGTTGCGTTGTCTGGCCAAACCCGACACTGACAATGTCATTAGGGAAGTACACGAAGGCTCGTGCGGACTCCATGAGGGAGGAAGAGCACTAGCCTTCAAAATCATACGGCTGGGGTATTATTGGCCCACACTACGGTTAGAAGCTCGCACTTACGTCCGCAAGTGCCGAGCATGTCAATTGCATAGCCCGATGCAACAAAAACCATCCGCGGACATGACTCCCATCCTGAGCTCGATACCATTTGCAAGGTGGGGACTGGACATCGTAGGACCATTCCCACCCTCAACATCCCAAGCTCGATTCATTTTTGTGGCAGTTGACTACTTCACAAAATGGGTCGAGACTCAAGCAGTAGCAAAAATCACTCAGGATGCGGCAGTCAAATTCGTATATCGCTCCATAGTGTGTCGATTCGGAGTTCCCCAACACATTGTCACAGACAATGGTACCCAATTCACAGGGGGGAAATTCACGAGAATGTGCGAGGACCTCGGCACAAAACTTCACTTTGCTTCCGTTTACCGACCACAGGCAAACGGGCAAGTGGAGGTGACCAACAAGGCCATCATACAAGGTCTCAAAAAGAAAATCGAATCGGCAAAAGGGGCCTGGGCAGATAAGTTGTGTGAAATCCTATGGGCATATCGCACAACTAGTAAAAATCCCACGGGTAACACCCCCTTCGCTATGACATATGGAGTAGAGGCTGTCGTACCAATCAAGATGAGCATACCAACGTACAGGATCTCGAAGTACGACGAGCTAAACAATGACCAAAACCTAGCTACAGAGCTAGAGTTGAGGGATGAAACCCGCAACGAGGCAGACCTGCGGAATGAATCGTATAAGGCCAGCGTATCACGATACCATAATCGCCAAGTACGCAAAAAAGTATTTCTGTCGGGAACCCTCGTCACGCGGAAGGCTAGTATCACCGAAAGGAATAGACCAAGGAATAAGTTGTCATCCAACTTCGAGGGTCCATACATCGTCGATGAAGAGATAAGGCCAGGAACTTATCGCTTACGACGGCAGGATGGAACAATGGTTCCGAACACCTGGCATGCTGACAACATGCAACAATACTACGCTTAGTATTGACCCTCCTCTTCCTTTAGTCCTTTCGTGTATAGCAAAATAAAATAATTAGATTTTATTTTTACATCTTGTTTTTCCGCTTTTTAGTAATAAAAAGTTAAAATTTTAAAGTTCCTAGATATTTACGACTTTACCTCTAATAAATCGAAATTGTTTTGTCGCTATGGCCTTAATAATTTAACCACATCTTGTCGCTATGGCCTCGATGTATAGATCACTCTGTCGCTTCGGCCAGAGATGAGCTCAAACGGTATAAGTCTTAGGAACACGTAAAACCCTAGATCATCAACACTTAGGGTGTCCAAACTAATCTATTTTGTCGCTATGGCCTCAATAGATTAGAAATTTTTTTGTCGCTATGGCCTTAACAATTCAACTACATCTTGTCGCTATGGCCTCGATGTATAGATCACTCTGTCGCTTCGGCCAGAGATGAACTTAAAGGGTAGAAGTCTTAGGAACACACAGAACCCTAGATCATTCACATATAGAGTTTCGAAACTAATCTATTTTGTCGCTATGGCCTCAATAGATTAGAAATCGTTTTGTCGCTACGGCCTTAACGATCCAACCTCATCTTGTCGCTATGGCCTCGATGAAGTTAGAAAAATCACTCCGTCGCTTCGGCCGGAGACAAACAACAACTCTAGAGTCTTAGGGTTAATCGTATCTTTTTATCTTTCAAAAGTATTTGTTATCTTTAATTTTGTTAATCGATTTTACGACTTACTATTAGTTGTGAAGTTTAGTTTATTTTCGCGAATTTAACCGTAGACTGAGCTACGATTCGTACGACCAAGTCTACGCCCAGAGTGGCTAGCGATAGGGTTAGTCTAATTTACGTCCAGAGCGACTAAATTACGACTCGCGAATCTAGTTTCGGGTCTTAGTTAAAATTCAAAAGAATAAAGTAAATGAACAACAGAATAGAAAAGCGAAAACGATTAATTTCATTAAAAATTTCAAAGTTACAAAAAAGATTACATGATAAGGACTTATAAAATCTATTCTTGCGCAGCTTCGTCCTTCATCCTGTCGAGAGCTTCCTTGTTCTTCTCGAGCTCCTCAGGGTGCTGCTCTACCCACTCCATAATATCCGTGATGTAGTTCGGAGGTAGAGCAGGGAATACTGTCGGTCCGAAGAAGATGAGCTCTTGAAGCTGGTCGGATTGGTAGCGTACATCCATATCCAACCCGGCAGCTCTATCAGTAAGTGCAGTGTTGTTGTCTTTCAAGCTCAGCACTTCTTCTTCGGCACTCGCAAGTTCGCTCTTCAGATCAGAATTATCATGTTGGTTCTGAGCGACTTGCTTCTTCAAATCCGCAATCGTAGCTTTGCTTGAGGCTAGCTGGCTCGTAAGGTTTGCAATCTCTTCAGCACGACCAGAACTAGCAACGCTTAAGTCTTTTCGAAGCGCCAAGATCTTCGTGACATATTCGTCTATCTCTTTCTTCTTGGACTCAATGGTTTTGTCCTTCTTAGGCAGAACGTTGTCGCGAAGATTCTCCATCCTGGACCTCACATTCTTCAGTTTATCGAGAGCCTTCTCGCTCTCCTTGTACTTTGCATCGAGTTCGTTATAACGCTCTTGAATTCGCTCGACGTCATGGATAGAGTCTCCATGATAACTCGCATGTGCCATGTAGCATGCGGCATTCAAATGCGTCAGTAACTCGCTCCTGCACCAAGCCCCAGGGTGACCCAAGAGGAGTGACATCGCTTCCCGTCTAGTCTCAGCACTAGCCATAAAGTCAGGAAGCGTCACCCCAGCAGAAGTGTAAGGCACGTAGCCCTTGGGAGGTCCTGGTGCAGAGCGCGAGCTCGACCCATGCTCGAAGGTCCGTCGAGGCTCGCTGCGGGATTGTTCTTTCTTTTTGCGCAAGCGTATCAGTTTGCCCGCACGAAACCTCTTGCGCATGTATAGAGGGGCAGCGTCATGGTACAGAACAGAGCGCCTCTGACCACCTTCTATTTCTCGTTCAGTGGGTGGCTCTTGCGCTTCTTCAACATCTTCAAATGTAAAGTCTTCCCTTTGGCAAAGGACAAAGGGAACACCGCGCGGCACAGAGTATGCAGTAAGTGTACGCGCTATACGATCCGAGGCTTCAATATCCCTAGTGCTTAGCTCGATCGAGGCATTCATATGCACTCGATTTGGATCGTTCCACATCTCCCGGCTCCCAGGGAGAAACTCAGAAGTGATGAAGATAAATTCCTTCCTCCAGTTGCATCCAAAATTCGTCGGGAGCTCGTCGACGATGTTCTTGTCAAAGTGGCATCGCGTGAATCCAACGCGACCAGATGCAGACTTCTCTCTTGTGAGCTTGTAATAATAGAGCAACAAGCTCGCCGTCGCAGCGATATTCAATCCCCAACAGATGTTCATGAAACCCCGCAGGATCACAAAGAATCCCGTCGGGAGCTGCGACAGTGACACTCCAAACATCAGAAGAACTTCGCTTCTAATCTCCGGAATGGGAAGCTCGGAGAAGTGCTTAAAATAGATCCTCGGGATAGCTTGGAATCCCGGGGGCGGCAGGTTAATCGGCTGGTACCTCGATACCCAGAATCGGAGGTGACCAGATATTTGAATCCCCGACAGCAATGTTCGAGCATCGCTCGCATTCAGATTGGAAGGGGGATTCACTCCATCAGACCCGTCCAAGGTTGCATGGGTCATCACTTGTTCGTATTCACCGTCCCCAGAACGGCCGACGGGTAGCAACCTTGGAACGCCATTAAAGGCGATTTCACAATGAGCGAACCCAGAGGGGTTCACAGCTCCAACATATGTGTTCAAGTCGAGGTCCGGATCTCGACTAGCATTCAGGTCCACAGGAGGTGGCGGTGTTCGTTCGGAGCGCCGGCTCGCTCTTCGTCGTGGAGTAGAGGCACCACGGTCCACTGTCAAAGTTTCCTCGATGTTTATGTTGAGAGGAGGGACCCCTTCATTCTCTTCGGGCACGTGTACTTTGCCCTTCCCAGTGGTGCGCCTTCTCTTTCTCTTATGAGAAGGACCTTGGCTCGGGTTCAGTCCCGACACAATCCGGCCTTCCGCGCTCACGACCAATGGTGCGGTGCGACGCGCGGAAGAATCATCATCACCAGCAAACGAGTCGCCGATCCCGTAAGGGGAATCGCCGATCCCGTAAGGGGAATCGGTGAGACATGGCTGGCAGTCGCCGACCCTGTGGCACTGAAGGCCTTCCCTTTGACAGGGCTTACATCAGTCGCCGACTCCGCGACGGGAGTCGCCGACACAGAGGCCTCGGGAATTTGCCCCAGCACAAGAGGCTCCCGTACGACTATAAGGGCCCTGCTCGTAGTCGCCGATCCCACAGGGGGAGTCGGCGACACTGGCGGGGCGCCCAATAGCTCGTGCACGGTGGCACTCAGCTCCATTCCATGAGGTGGAACGACCGGAATCGCCGACTCAACCTCTCTGTCAGGAGAGGGAATCGGCGACTCAACGGCGTTCAGCACCTCATCCAGATTGTCAACGTTCATCAAGTCAGCTACAAGAGCTGACGTTTCGCTTTCTCTCAAAGGGGAATCGGTGGGAGACATTGGGTGAATCGGTGATTTGAAGGTTTCGAACCGAGGAATCGCCGATTCAAGGATCTGGGGGTCTGAGCGATCGAGAAAGGCAAAGAGTGTTGTGAGGGTTTGGGGAAAACCTCTCCACTATTTATAGGCCTTGGGAAAATTGCAAAAAACCCCAGAGAACCCAAAATTTACGAAATTAGAGATCAAGATTCGATCTCCAAATCCCCCACATCACGCCTAGTCGCCGACTCCACAGGGCAGTCGCCGACTCCGGGCAAAAACTCACGGCAATGTGAGATACTTTCCTTATTTGGAGATTTTACAAAAATTCCCCGTATATCTCCCAAATATTCCAAGGATCTCTCGAAAAGATCCGACGGTTACGTTAGTAGTCGCCGACTCACAGAGGGAGTCGCCGACTCACAAGGGTAAAAAACAAAAATGCCCCCTGCCACGGATATCGCCGACTGCCAAGAGTATTGCACACTCCAGTCGCCGATTCCGAGTACAATAACACTAAAAACTGCCCCAAGTGCAAGTTTTCAGGGGGGAGTATCGCAAACTCTCCCGGCACTTCTGTCGCTCCGGCCAGAAGTCGTCAAATTCCAGGGGGAGTATCACAAACTCTCCCGACACTTCTGTCGCTCTGGCCAGAAGTCGTCAAAATTCCAGGGGGGAGTATCACAAACTCTCCCGACACTTCTGTCGCTTTGGCCAGAAGTCGTCAAATTTCAAGGGAAGAGTATCAAAAACTCTCCCAACGCTTCTGTCGCGCCGGCCAGAAGTCATCACACTGTGGGAGGGAGTATCACAAACTCTCTCCTTAAGGTTCCAAGTTTCAAGGCAACCTTGGAGTGTCAAGTATTTGTGATTGGTCGTTTAATGACAATCACATAAATCGAAAAACACTCGTTACAAAAGTGGCGCATCACCAAAGCGCAACCTTCGAGGGGAAGTATCACAAGCTCTCCCGGCACTTCTGTCGCTTCTTCCAGAGGTCGTCGAAACTCAGTGGGGAGTATCACAAGCTCTCCCGGCACTTCTGTCGCTTCGGCCAGAAGGCGTCGAAACTCAGGGGGGAGTATCACAAGCTCTCCCGGCACTTCTGTCGCTTCGGCCAGAAGTCGTCGAAACTCAGGGGGAGTATCACAAGCTCTCCCGACACTTCTGTCGCTTCGGCCAGAAGTCGTCGAAAAATTTGAGCATGGTGAAATCTGTCGCTTTGGCCAGATTCACCAAGGATTTATTGAGCAAAGGAGGGGCTTCACGAGAGGTAAATCGCAGGTAAGTTCAATAATTAATATGCGTTTATGGACTAATCTAGTTGTTTTGCAGAGTGTTTTCCTTTTTTGCAGGTTAGATTCCGTAGTCCGGGTTAGGATCGGATTCTAATAGTGAATTCGTAGCCCCGACAGGAGTCAGATTCTATTAGTGAATCAACGGGTTCTGTATCCAAGGCGAGTATCGGATCCTGGTAGTGGATCTGTAGCTCTGGTCAGAATCAGACTCTGATAGTGAGTCGATCTGCTTTGTCGCTTCGGTCTTAGTAGACCAGAGGTCATTTTGACGCTTCGGCCTTAATGATCTCAAGGGGGAGAATCCCAAGTTCTTCTTGACACTTCCGTCGCTTCGGCCAGAAGTCGTCAAACTCGGGGGGGGGGGTATTACAAGCTCTTCCTGACACTTCTGTCGCTTCGGCCAGAAGTCGTCAAACTCGGGGGGGAGTATCATAAACTCTTCCCGACACTTCTGTCAAACCATGAGCACGATAGATCTGTCGCTTCGGCCAGATCAATCGAGGATTTATTGAGCACGGGAAGGAGCGGCACGAGGAGCAGCCCCCCACGGCAAGGTCAGTAAGTCAATAAAAAATATATCCTTTAGACTGATACAGTCGTTTTGCAGGTTATTTTTGTTTTGCAGGAACGATCCTGTCGCTTTGGCCAGGATCCACGCATTCTGTCGCTTCGGCCAGGATCAGACTCTAATAACGAGTCGGTCCATTTTGTCGCTATGGCCCCAATGGACCAAGAATTATTTTGTCGCTTTGGCCTCAATAATTCTCCTATCTTGTCGCTTTGGCCTTGATAGACTTGGAGATTATTTTGTCGCTTTGGCCTTAATGATCTCGACCCACTTTGTCGCTTTGGCCTTAGTGGGGTAACCGTCGTTGCGGACATAAAGTCGCTCTTGATCAGGGTGGACTATAAACATCGGTTCTGATAGTGAACTAGATCCTGTCGCTTTGGCCAGGATCCACGCATTCTGTCACTTTGGCCAGAATCAGACTCTAATAGTGAGTCGCTCCATTTTGTCGCTTTGGCCTTAATGGATGGGAATTATTTTGTCGCTTTGGGCCTTAATAATCTCCCTTCATCTTGTCGCTTTGGCCTTGATGATAACACAGAAAGAGTCGCTCCTGATCAGAGTCGGACTATAAACACGTAGTTCTATTGGCCTGAAACTAGATTCTAATAGTGAATCAACCCATCTGATAGTGCATGGGTAACGGAGTCATTGTGTCGCTGTGGCCACATTGACTCGATCCCATCTTGTCGCTTTGGCCTTGATGGGGATACTGGCGGTACACGGGTGTTCAGCCATACTCTCTTCAGGGGGGAGTACTGGTGAGACATGCCTGATTACGTCAGTCACTCCCAGCAACGCCCTTCAAACAAGGAACAGGGTTCCGTCGCTATATGCCGGACCCCCGGAAAGGCTTCCACGGTGCGGAGCACGTGTCTACGTCAAGAGCTCAAGCTAACATTTGGGAGTCGCCGATTGGGACTACCAAGTCGCCGACTCCAGGGGGAATCGCTAACTCTAGGCCTCGTGGACAGCTCTGGTAGGCTGCCACTAGGCTCATGGGGAGTCGGCGATTGAACCTCTGGATCGGCGATTCCTATACCTGAATCGCCGACTCCCAGCCGTTACTTGAGCGGACCCTCGCCATTAGGGCATTCCTTAATAGGATACCTTAATGGCGAGGGCCCCACACTAATGAATGGGGAAAACGTCCCCCAAGACCCTATAAAAGGGGTCCTTGGGGGACCTCTACCCTCAACTCATATCCTCTTGACACACACTCCAACCAGAGCAAACTAAGGAGCCCGAATCGCCTACTCCCACGTGAGTCGCCGATTCCCCTCCTCTTCTGCAGGTGTTTGACGTAGAGCGCGCGTCGTGGACTCCACAGCCTCCGGCTCATCTCGCCACCCCGCGAGCCCACTGGTAGCAGATTCCGTGCTTCATCACCTTGAAACTCAGAAGAGAAGCGACCTTGAAATAAATGGACGAGCTGTAAAAAAAGAAGTAAGTAAGAGCAGGCTCATTGTAAAAATAAAAACAAAAGTACTTACGTTGCTCAGATTCTGTCCGACTTCCTCGACAAGTCGATCCATCGGATAGTTGGAGATAGCCCGCAGCGTAGCTCGGGTCGCATCCGTATCAGCAGTATGCAGAAACTTGGTCCCATAATTATGAGGATGGGAACCTCGGTACCCCGGCATCTGAGTCTCCCGGTAGAAGCATAAGGCCGGGTATCGACCCCAAGAGGACTCCCCAACATGGTACCTCCGTCGAGGAGGAGTTCGTCGCCTTGGGGGGTGTTTCCTCGATTTCTTCGGAGGAGAGGGGTCAGTTCTGGGCGGAGGGGTCTTCCTTTTGTCGGATCGGCTCTGTCTTCCCTCCGATCCCTCCGGCTGGACTCCCTTCCCAGCATTTCTTTCACGCTCTTCTTCCGGCGAACGGAAGAAGGAAGCAAGTCTAGCAGCAACAGACTGAGCAGGGGGAGTCACCACGGCTGCCTCCTCTTCGTTAACTTGGCCTTCAGAGGCAGGAGGAGGGGAACCAGCCCAGTAAGCATGCTCATGAGCACGACGCCTCAGGTGTCGGGCGTCAGAGGGCTTGGAGGCAGGTGCACAGACCTTTGTGCCTGTTTCATTTTGTCCCACGCGTTCAGGGACACTTTCAGGATTGTGCATATAAAAATCTGTGAGAAATAAAAAACAGAGTTAGTAAAAATACACGTAAGTAAAAAAAAGAGAGAAAACAAACAAAGGAGGACCTTGTCAGTTGAAGGTATCATCTACCGCGTGACCGACAGGCACAGCGATGGGGTGAAGGAAGACCAGCCTTTGTACAAAAGCTCTCTCGTCCGAGGTCAAAACAGGACTGGATGCAGGAAGAAGTCGGTTACCGGGACATAGCCTGCAATCCACAAAAATAAACTCGCTCTTGTTCCGCCTAGTCGTAGGATCTTTCAAAAGAGAAGAGTGTTGAATACTAGAGGCACGGCTGGCACATGCAATGAAAGGGCTGCCCTTTTTCAGATTTTGAAAGGAGAAGAAGTGGAAGAACAGCCGAGCAGTTGGAATTATACCAGCATCTCTAAGGACATTCATGAAGCCCCTGACATAAAAGAAAAAGACGGCACCGATTTGAGAGATGCACAACCCAGAATACAAAAGAATTTCACTAACCAAGGAAGGGATCGGAAGGATCGGAAAGTTAGTGAAGTAGATACGGTGAAGTGCCAGCATAAAATAGGGGGCACATTACCGGTGTTCTCAGAAGGGTAGGCCCAGTACTATCTTTCTAAGCTCTAACCCCCGTAAAATTCTTTGAGCAGCATCTAAAGAAAGGGTATTAGAGCATCTGCCCGCATTCGAGGACATAGGGTAGCCCAAAATGTCAGTCAGGGAGACAGAGCAGAAGGAGCCGTACCCACTCCCATACTCGCCCCGGACGAGGATAGGGACAACATGGAAACCGTGTCGGAGGAGAACGGATCACTGACGCCAAGAGCCATCCATCTCCTGATAGAAGGATGGGGCGCCTTTCTCCTCAAGGGGAGAAGGAAAAGGGTACTTCTCCTCTGTCTCAGGAGGATAACCTAAGGGAGAGTCCTCTAAGATATGGAGGTTCTGACTATAAACTTCGGGAGGAAGTTGAGTAGAATTCTCCGTAGCCAGGGAGGGCGCCTCAACGACAGGGACGTCCTCAGGAATGGGAGCCAAAACAATAGCAGTTGGCGAAGGAGTCCTAGTAATAGAAGGAGGAGTGCCCCCAACTTCTACATCCCGTTTAGGAGAAGAGGAACTACAAGAAGAGGAACCCGAACTTCCAGAACTGGATGTAGAAGAAGACCCTGACCTAGAGGAACTCGAACTCGAGGAGGAAGTGTAGGAAGAACCTACAAACAAAAAACAAATAAAAGGTAAGTTACGAAAAAGAAAAAAGTAACTTACTAGGTACAGACTTTCGTGTACGGCGAGCAAAAAGAACTTTTCGCTTACTTCCAACAGGGGAGGAAGAAGGCGGCTCAGTTGTGGGCTCAACCACGGCAGTAGAAGTCTCAACCTGAGGGCTAACAATAATAGCCCGCTCCTTGTTAGGAAGAAGGTCTTGCTGGATGTTTTTATCAGAAGACATGATCACAACCTGCACAAAAAACATAACAGTTAGTTTAATTGTTTTAAGGTTGCAAAAGTCGATCCCAAACGAAATTCGATCCAGACTTCACGGAATCACACTAATACAAGGGAAGTCGACTTCAGAAGTCGATCCTAGGGAAGTCGATCTTCAGAAGACAAAAGTCTCAGGAAGTCGATCCCAGCAGATCCGACCCAAGGAAGTCGACGACAAAAGTCGGACTCCAGGAAGTCGAACCAAGGGAATCACTTCGGGAAAGCAAAGGCTAAACCCATGGAAGTCGATCCCAGTAAAAATGGATCCAACTTTGGAAAGTCGATGACAAGGAGTCAAACTTCACAAAGTCGGTCCACAGTCCAAAGGGGAACAACATCGAAGAAGGACCGACTTTCAGAAAAGTCGGACCTCAAGGAAGTCGAACCCAGTGCAACCTCAGAAGAGCCCGACGACAAAAGTCGGACCCCAGAAAGTTGCACCTCCAAGGCTCAAGTCGAGGCCTTACGCTCGCTGGAAGACGAGGCGGAGACGCTAGAAGTCGAAGCGGAGAAACTGGAAGTCGATGCGAAGAAAGTCGATCACTCGGAGCGAAGGAAGTAGGTGGGAAACAAATGAATCCCCCTCCGCTATTTATAGGGGAAAGTCAAAGACGAACCGTCGTGGGAACTGTTCATCCGGGTTCACCCGTTGGGCCGCAAAGCCCACGGGCCCGGCAGGACCAAGATGACCCAGTCCGCGAAAAACCCTAAAATCCGACCAAATGGCATCGACATTTCAGAATAAAGGCATCGACATTTATCAAGGAATTCGAAACCTTCCAAAAGAGAAGGACAGGATCGACATTTCACAGAAAATTCAGATCGACATTCCCAAAAGGGGGATAGACGTCGACATTTATCAAGGAATTCGAAACCTTCCACAAGAGAAGGACAGGATCGACATTCCACAGAAAATTCAGATCGACATTCCCAGAAGGGGGATAGACGTCGATATTTATCAAGGAATTTGAAACCTTCCAAAAGAGAAGGACAGGATCGACATTCCATAGAAAATTCAGATCGGCATTCCTAGAAGGGGGATAGACGTCGACATCTATCAAGGAATTCGAAACCTTCAAAAGAGAAGGACAATATCGATATTCCAACACTATTTAGATTGACATCCTCAGAAAAAGATGAGATCGACTTTTGTACGACGTCGACATTTCCAGGGAGAAATGAGATCGACTTTTTGAACAAACTTCGACATCTTCAGGAAAAGATAGAGTCAACAATCGCATGACATCGACATCTTCAGAAAAAGATGAGATCGACTTTTGTACGACGTCGACATTTCCAGGGAGAAATGAGATCGACTTTTTGAATAAACTTCGACATCTTCAGGAAAGGATAGAGTCAACAATCGCACGACATCGACATCCTCAGAAAAAGATGAGATCGACTATTGTACGACATCGACATTTCCAGGGATAAATGAGATCGACTTTTTGAACAAACTTCGACATCTTTAGGAAAGGATAGAGTCAACAATCGCACGACATCGACATCCTCAGAAAAAGATGGGATCGACTTTTGTACGACGTCGACATTTCCAGGGAGAGATGAGATCGACTTTATGTATAAACTTCGGCATCTTCAGAAAAGGATGGTACTGACCAGAAGAAAGCATCGACTTAATGAAATCAAAATTCTAAAAAAGTCAATCATCTAGAACTACACTGACGTACTTCAGAGTAAAGGTGTAAGTCGAGTAAAGGAAAAGGTAAAGTATCTTTATTCAAAATTACAAAAATGATAAAAAAAAATGTTATGGATTCCTAAATAAAGTTGATACGGCGACGCAAACGGCGAGGAACCTGATCCAGCGTGGAAACACCGCGGCGGGGACACCTCCGACGTCGACCACGAGAAGGAACAGCAGAAGAAGAAGCAGGTGGAAGATTGCCACCAGACCATTTTTCAAAGATTGATTCCCTAGCAGCAACAGCAACACTCTGCCGTTCAACAATAATTTGGCGCAGAGAAGGAAGATCCAAGGCCGACGACCGATGATCCAAAATATTCAGAATTCGATCCAGCTCCTCAATCTCTCCCTGAATAAAATCAGCAAAGAGACTCACAAGAAGAGCCATGGATGAAGGAGAAGGACATAAGGGCTCTATTTATAGACCCAAGGACCGCGCAAAAGGACAAAAAAAGGGTAAAACCGACTTTTTCACTCAAGGACTCGACTTTTGGGCCAAAGCGTCAGGAGTCGACTTTTTCACAAAGGAAGCAATATAAGGACCCAAGGAATCGACTTTTTGACAAAAGTCGAAGGCACCAATGAGATCGACATTTTTACAAAAGTCAATCAGATTCAACACGAAGATCGATATTTGTACAAAAGTCGATCAGATTCAACAAGAGGATCGACTTTTTCGCCCACACAGGAGGGATGTAGAAAAAAGAACCCTGACAAGTTGGAATTGCGAAAGTACGCCAAGATAGGAGGGAATCAACTTTTTCTTCCTACATAGGAGGGGTGTAGAAAAAAGAATCCTGACAAGTTAAAATGGCGGAAGCACACCAAGGCAGGAGGGTGTAACAAAAATGCTCCTGAGGAATTGTGAAAATCCACATAGAAAAAACAACTCGGGCGGCGATACGGTAGCAAAATGAACTGAGCCATGCTAAGATATTTGAACTCCTACAATTACTGGACGCAGTAACAAAGTAGGACGCCAAATTAACTCCACCTACGGAAAAACGTGGGCGGAAAAAGTCTTAATGGTAACATAGTCAGGATGCGTATCCCATCCAAGGAAAAGAGTGAACCTCACCTACGGAAGAACGTAGGTTAGACGAGGGACGTACTCAGGAGTGAACCTCACATACGAAGAACGTAGGTAGATGGGGGACACGTCGGCTAAACACACACCCGTTCTACAAAAAACGTAGACATAGGGGTAAATGTTCAAGAGTGAACCTCACCTACGGAAGAACGTAGGTTAGACGAGGGATGTACTCAAAGGTGAACCTCACCTACGGAAGAACGTAGGTAGACGGGGGACACATCGGTTAAACACACACCCTTTCTACAAAAAACGTAGATAGAGGGGTAAGTGTTTAAGAGTGAACCTCACCTACGGAAGAACGTAGGTTAGACGAGGGACGTATTCAAGAGTGAACCTCACCTACAGAAGAACGTAGGTTAGACGAGGGACGTACTCAAAAATAATCCTCACCTACGGATGAACGTAGGTAGACGAGGGATCACGCTCAACCTCACTCGTAGAAACGGCGAGAAAAAGGAGGGGGCAAGTATTCAAAAAATAATTCTCACCTACGGATAAACGTAGGTAGACGAGGGATCACGCTCAAGCTCAGTCGCAGAAAAGGCGAGAAAAAGGAGGGGGCAAGTATTCAAAAAATAATCCTCACCTACGGATGAACGTAGGTAGACGAGGGATCACGCTCAACCTCAGTCGCAGAAATGGCAAGAAAAAGAAGGGGGCAAGTATTCAAAAAATAATCCTCACCTACGGATGAACGTAGGTAGATGAGGGATCACGTTGAACCTCAGCCGCAGAAGCAGCAAGCAAAAGGAGGTGGCAAGTATACAAAAAATAATCCTCACCTACGGATGAACGTAGGTAGATGAGGGATCACGCTCAACCTCAGCCGCAGAAGCCGCGAGCAAAAGGAGGGGGCAAGTATACAAAAATAAACCTCACCTATAGAAGAACATAGGTAGATGAGGAAGCACGCTCAACCTCAACTGCAGAAACAACAGATTGAAGGAGGCAAGAGACCTCAAAAGAGAGAACACTTATAAAAAGTAGGTAGAAGAGACAACTCTCAAACCCAGCCACAGGGAAGAGGACTCAAACATTGCTCGGAGATAGCTCAGGCAAGGCGTCAAGGTGGGCAAGCAGGGTTCCGCACGGAAATCGGGCTAGGCAGGTGCGCAAGGAGTATGCTTCGGCTAGGACAAACCAGACAATAGTTAGCAAAAGCGCATGACAACCTCCGTGGAAGCATAGATACAACCTCACAGGCGTAGAGGGGGGGGAGAACTGGTGAGAGAGGATCTCGGATCCTAGGACATCACCAAAAAACCCACACCCCAGCACGCAAAGAGGGGGGGATACTGATAGTACAAGGTCCAACACACAGACCATAGTACTAAAAGACGTATCCCAAGATATCTAATACGCAGAGGAGGGGGGAGTACTAGTGATACAGTATCCCGAACCCGGTCACAACCTATCGGCAACTAGAAACCCGGATAGCCTAAGATGAGTTAAGGTACCTATTCTAAGGTTGGGGAGTTCCCAAGTCGAATCCTAGGAAGATCGACTTTCCTGAGGATCGACTTCCCTGGGATCGACTTCTACATAAAGTCGATCTTGGGCCCCGATCTGATTAGTTAGGCAGTTAGGCGGTTACTGCCCAAATGACCAGATTACCCCCATAAGAACCCCTATAAATAGGAGGCATCCCCCATTCATTAAAGGTAGGTCATTTGGAGTGGAAGAAGTCCTAGCGAAGCAGAGCTCTGCGCACTTGAGTTCCGGTCCGGTTTCCCGCGAAGTTCTCCGCTTGGCGCTTGCTTGCGCGTCTTGGAGTACTGGTCGGGTTTCACCCCCATCAATTTACATTTAGAGTTTATTCTTATTTATATTAGTATTAGTTATAGTAACTACCTATAGACCGCTAATTGAATTAGTTAGCTCTAACTTTAATTCTTGTTCCGATACCCTACTACAAAACATATTAGATTTTCATTTCCTTCAAGCAATTCTAAATCCATGAAGATATTTGAATTATTACATATTGTCATTTGGGTTTCTTACAAAGTCCCAACCCACAAAGAACATAAGTATTTTTTAACAATTATAGATGATTATTCTAGAGCAACTTAGATATAGTTCATGAGAAACAAGTCTGATGTTTTTCAATTGTTCAAAAACTTCGTCATAAAAGCAATGAACCAATTTAGAATAACCATTAAGAAAATCAGATCTGATAATGGATCTTAATTCACATCTCATACATTTACAAATTTCATACAAACTTTAGTAATCCAACATCAATTAAGTTGTCATTACACACCCCAACAAAATTCTGTAGTGGAAAGAAAACGTAGATGTATCCTAGATTTAGCAAGATTACATCTATATATTAAAACTACATATCAATCAAAATTACATCTATATACTAAAGTATTACCAACTTACATTCATACCTTTTTTCTCCATTAACTCATAGTAACCATAATTATATAGAGACTTCCCCAAATAACCCTGATTATTCAATTATAACCGTTGCATAATTATAGCAATTATTTTATAATTATAGTCGTTGCACAATTATAGAAATTATATCACAATTATGATAATTATATCATAATTATAGTAATTATATCTAATGAAGCATGAAATCTGCTACCATTAGGCTCGCGGGGTTGCGAGGAGGGCCGGAGGCTTTGGAGTCCACGACGCACGCTCTACGTCAAATACCTACAGAAGTGGAGGGGAATCGACGACTCACGTGGGAGTCGGCGACTCTGGCTCCTTGGTTTCTCTAGTGTGGAATGTGAGTCAAGGGTGAATGACTTGGGAGTGGAGGAACCCCAATGACCCCTTTTATAGGGTCCTGGGAGCATTTCCCCACTCATTAGCGTGGGGCCCACTCGATTATGGTGCCCAATTAAGGGTGCCATAATGGCGTGGGCCCTAACAAAATAACGGCTGGGAAACGGCGACTCAGGTGTGGGAGTCACCGATTCAGAGGTGGAGTCGCCTACTCCCTTGTGGTCAGGCCCTCGCACTACCAGACCCGAGTGCCCTGTCTGGAGTCGGCGATTCATCCCTGGAATCGGCGACTTGGTAGTCCCAGTCGGCGATTCCCAGGTGTTAGCTTGAGTACTTGACGTAGACACTTGCTCCGCACCGTGGATGCCTTCCGGGGGTCCGGCGTAAAGCGACGGAATCCTAGTTCTTGTTGAGGGGCGTTGCTGGGAGTGACTGACGTAATCAGGCATGTCTCACCAGTACTCCCCCCTGAAGAGAGCACAAGAAACATGCGTGTATCGCCAGTATCCCCCCCAAGCAAGGTGATCCGCATCAAGGCCAAAGCGACAAGATGGGATCGAATCATTGCGACCACAGTGACACAATGACTCTGTTATCAATGCACTATTAGATGGATTGATTCACTATCATAATCTAGTTCCAGGCCAACGGAACTACGTGTTTATAGTCAAGGCCAAAGTGACAAGGCCAAGATCAAGAGCGACTTTTGCTGTGTCATAATCAAGGCCAAAGTGACAAGATGCGTGGATTCTGGCCGATGCGACAGAATGCGTGGATTCACTATCAGAATCGGATTCTGGCCGAAGCGACAGAATGGGTAGATTCACTATCAGAATCTGATTCTGGCTGAAGCGACAGAATGCGTGGATTGACTATCAGAATCTAGTTCACTATCAGAACTGATGTTTATAGTCCACCCTGATCAAGAGCGACTTTATGTCCGCAATGACGGTTACCCCACCAAGGCCAAAGCGATAAGGTGGGTCGAGATCATTAAGGCCAAAGCGACAAAATGACCTATGGTCTGTCAAGGCCAAAGCGATAAGACAGACCGACTCACTATCAGAGTCTATTTCTGGCCAAAGCGACAGAATCTGTTGATTCACTATTAGAATATGATTCCGGTCAAGGCTACATATTCACTATCAGATTCTGATCCTTGCCAAGATGGCGGAATCTTACCTGCAAAAAAGGAAACATCCTGCAAAACAACTAGATCAGTCCAAAACGCATATTTTTATTTACTTATTGAACTTACCGTGCGATTTTACCTTTCGTGATGCCCTTCCTTTGCTCAATAAATCCATGGTAAATCTGGCCAAAGCAACAGATCTTACCGTGCTCAATTTTTGACGACTTCTGGTCGAAGCGACAGAAGTGTCGGGAGAGTGTGTGATACCCCCCCCCCCCGAAATTTGACGACTTCTGGTCGTAGCGACAGAAGTGTCGGGAGAGCTTGTGATACTCCCCCTCGAAATTTGAGGACTTCTGGCCGAAGTGACAGAAGTGTCGGGAGAGCTGTAATACTCCCCCCCGAGATTTGACGACTTCTTTCCGAAGCGACAGAAGTGTCGAGAGAATTTGTGACACTCCCCCCGACATTTGATGACTTCTGGCTGAAGCGACAGAAGTGTCGGGAGAGCTTGTGATACTCCCCTTCGAAATGTGACGACTTCTGGCTGAAGCGGCAGAAGTGTCGGGAGAGCTTGTGATACTCCCCCTTTAAAATCGTGTCATTGTGACACATAACTTTTGGAATGAGTTGTTTTCTGAAATATTTGATTTTGATGGTCAATGAGCTATCTTTTGCTCTTTCTTCGCTAATCTTTTATATAAATTACCCTTTAAATTGCAAATAAGGCCCGAAACTAGATTCACTAGACGTAATTTAGCCACTCTGGACGTAAATTAGACTCTGGTAACACTATTGCTAGCCACTCTGGGCGTAGACTTAGTCGTACGAATCGTAGCTCAGCCTACGGTTAAATTTGCGGATAATTTATACCTCCAGATTAACGTAGAGTTGTAAAAGATAGCACGAATGACAAATCCGAAAGATTCAAATATTTCAAACTCGAGGGTTACATTTGTAATTTTCAATTACAACTTAAGTTTGAACCCTGATGTCGGAGAGAACTTGTGATACTCCCTCATGAAATGTGACGGACTTGTGGTCGAAGCGGCAGAAGTGTCGGAGAGAGCTTGTAATACTCTCTCTTGAAATGTTTTGATATTTTTATAATTTTTTGGAACTTAATTTAATCAATTATTTTGCTTTCTTAATTAATTGTTTATTTAATTTATTTTTGAATTGTAACTAATACCCGAAACTAGATTCACAAGACGTAATTTAGCCACTCTGGATGTAAATTAGACTCTGCTAACCTTATTGTTAGCTACTCTGGGCGTAGACTTGGTCGTACGAATCGTAGCTCAGTCTACGACTAAACTCGCGAAATAAATTAAACTTCACAACTAATCAAGATTCGCAAAACTAAGTGATTTAATAAGATGGAGAAACAAAAATTATCGGGAATAGGACTTAGAATTTTTTGAGAACCTAAGACTCTAGATTTCATTTCCTAATGTGTAGTTGAACTCTGGCCGAAGTGACAGAGTAACTTTTTACCCTCATCAAGGCCAAAACGACAAGATGGGGTTGAATCGTATAGCGATAAAATGATTTTTTATCTATTAAGGCTATAGCGACATAATAGATTTTCGTATGTGTTGTGGGTACTTAGAACCTCTTGGGGTTAGGTTCATTTGTACTTATCAATACCCTAATGTAGTTGAACTCTGGCCGAAGCGATAGAGTAACTTTTGGACCCGCATCAAGGCCAAAGCGACAAGATGGGGTAGGATCGTTAAGGCCATAGCGACAAAACGATTTTAATCTATTAAAGCCATAACGACAAAATAGATTTCTGTATTGTGGGTACTTAGAACCTCTTGGGGTTAGGTTCATTTGTACTTAGAACATAATTTCGAAAGAGTGTCACAAAATAAAATCTAACTATTCTATTTTGTAACTTGTACTAGCATAGAGACTAAGAGACTACATTTCTAGATTTGAACCCTGGTGTTTTAGTCAGGCTCCGGCCATAGCGACAGTGTGACTCTCGATCCTCATCAAGGCTATACCGACAAGATGGGATAGAATCTTTAAGGCCAAAGCGATAAAATGATCCTTGAGTGAAAATGAGGGTATCGTTGATTGTAGTCGTAAATTTAGAATCTCGGGGCTAGATTCGTAAATGAGAGTCCGATTTAGATTCTTAAGTCGCACTTTGGACTCATAAATCATAAACAAGACTTGTGATCGCAATTTAGCCACTCTGGACGTAAATTGGATTTTGTAACCATCACTTAGATTCGCGGGTCGTAAGCTAGGTCTGAGCAACGGGTATCATCTAGCCAAAGCGATGGATTTTCGTTTCGGTCAAAGAGCTGGGCTATGAGTGGTTTTATTCAGCCAAAGCGATAAATGAAGACGAAGAATGAGTGGTCTTATTCAGCCAAAACGATGAATAAAGACGATGACCGAATCGACAATTTAAGTGTGGGAATCGCCGACTCAGTGTGGGAATCAGCGACTCAGTTGGGAATCGTCGATTCAGTTGGGAATCGTCGATTCGAGTGGAAATCGACGATTCAAATGAGGATAGGTGATTTTCTATGAAAAATCCAACCTATATGAAAGTGAAAGTACCAGAGCAAAAGGCATTGACAACACTTGCTCAAAAAGCTAAAGGAATCGACGACTCCCTATGTGGAATCGACGATTCAACTTATGACCTTTTTTTTCAACCAAGCCGTGGACAACACTCTTAGCAAGCAGAATGACCCGGAATCGGCGACTCACTAGTTGGAGTCGACGATTGCAAGTATGAATCGACGATTCCTTGACACATAGTCAGCGATTCACCGGAAGGAAATCAAGCCGAACTTTGCGAAGAAAATTTCGCGATTACAACGGGATATCGTAGTTCGATAGTCCCACAGACAACGCTAGCTGATGAAGCACGAAATCTGCTACCAATAGGCTCGCGGGATTGCGAGGAGGGCCGGAGGCTTTGGAGTCCACGACGCGCGCTCTACATCAAATACCTGTAGAAGTGGAGGGGAATCGGCGACTTACGTGGGAGTCGGCGACTCGGGCTCCTTGGTTTCTCTAGTGTGGAGTATGAGTCAAGGGTGAATGACTTGGGAGTGGAGGACCCCCAAGGACCCCTTTTATAGGGTCCTGGGGGCGTTTCCCCATTCATTAGCGTGGGGCCCACTCTATTAGGGTGCCCAATTAAGGGTGTCATAATGACGTGGGCCCTCTCAAGTAACGGCTGGGAATCGGCAACTCAAGTATGGGAGTCTCCGATTCAGAGGTGGAGTCGCCGACTCCCTTGTGGTCAGGTCCTCGGTCTACCAGACCCGAGTGCCTTGTCTGGAGTCGACGATTCACCCTTGGAATCGACACTTACTCCGCACCGTGGATGCCTTCCGGGGGTCCGACGTAAAGCGACGGAAGCCTAGTCCTTATTGAGGGGCGTTGTTGGGAGTGACTGACGTAATCAGGCATGTCTTACCAATATCACAATTATATTACAATTATAGTTGTTGCACATATGATTATAAATATTCACAATGGCTAATCCATATATATGTTAAGATTTGATTTACAAATCTAAACATATTTTTCCATCTTCTTGTCGTTCATCACCCTCTCCAATCGATCATTTTCTTCCTGGAATTCATTATCAAATCTAGTTGTCAATCTCAAGAATCATACATGTAGTTTTTGCTCCTCTGCGGATCATTTGAAAATCTTCATCTATGAATCTTCAATCTATTTTGAATTACATCTGCTCGAATATCTGTATTGTATTTCTTATCTTTAGTAGTTTGAATCATATTTTAGATTTTTATATCATCTGCATTAAGTTAATTCATAATATATATATCATTGAACAAAATTATCTTTAATTTCATTGTCATACAATATATATAGTTCATAAACATTTTAATAGACTGAACTAAATTGATAATTTAAATAGAACTTAAAATGACGTGAAAAAACTCAATAGAGAAATAACAGTGATGGCACCCTAACCCTAGAATTGGACTTTTGACCGATAATCAGGGTAGGGACGAATATTTGGGTAAAATTGAGGTTTATTTTCAAATCTTATATGGATACAAATATATATACTTCATTTTACCTTGTGATGCCATTTATATACTTATTGATATTTAAAATAATGTCCTTTATTGATAATATATATTTTTTTCAATGTATGTCGTTTTTAAAAATCGTATTTTTTTATGATAATTGAAGAGAAGATTCAATTTTATTTTCGAGAAATATTGTATATTTCAAGAATACATTTAATGTTAATCCTTAAATTTGTATAAAAATATTAAATGTGTTTTACAATAAAATCTTAAATTAAAACATTTAAAACGTCAAGTACGTTACATATGTTACAAATGTATGGGTAATTTTGTCAACAAAAAATTTCAACCTTTTTCGTTATTTCGTTCTATAAATATCGGAAAATTCATACTATCTATATAAAATTTGATCACAACACATACCAAATATCTTATAAATATAAGATGATCAAGTCAAGTTTTCCAGGCTAAATATGATCTAGAGAATCATATCCCAAGTTCATGTATTCGATTCCTTTTTTATTACGACGACTGTGCTTCCATCATTCTTTGCAGATCTAAACTCAATAGAGATGCATCTGATAATCGCGGACGCCACATTATTTGAAGAAATGGAAAGGAAATCGAATAAGAAAATGCAAAGTAATTGCAGAAGTGAGCATCATTTAAAATGATGGAATCAGAAATACATTCGATAATTTTCAATATCAAGAAAATGAAAATGATGGGAAGTTATGATATGGATGAAGTAGCATCATGTATTAGGGATTTAGTTTTTTTTTTAATTCAATTGTTTTCAACATTATATGTGTTAATTATTAGAAATAAAAATGTTATTAAATCTTTTATAATATAATTACTTTATTTTTGAATAGAGTAGGGAAGGTATAAAAATGTAATTATATTTTAGAATATAATTACTTTGTAAAACCTAGATCATTGTCAAATATAGAGTAGGGATGCAACTGAGGCAGGATCTGACCCGGACCAAGAAACCCTATGTCAATCTTTTATACATTCTTCTTCCCTTATTTTTTAATTTCAGACCACTATTGATGACCATCTGATGATTCTTTAACAAAAGAACCTCCCCACAGATGATAAGAATATTTTCCTTACCGTCGTCTGTACGAACCTAAAAGGAGTTGAAGATCTCGTCCCCCTCCCGTATAACATGCCCACTCATCCGGCCTATGGGATATATATATATATATATATAATATCTAGATATATATGTATCATTTACATAATTTACAAGTATCAAACCCCACCCACAATTGTAAAGGGGTTGTTACAATCTTTAAATGTATATATACCCATCTAAAAAGAGCTAAATAATTATCTCGATTATTAGCCAAAATAATCTGTCTCTTTTATTCTATTATAATGTTGAGCATCAGTCAGTCCATTCCATCCATGGTATTATCTCCTTCCACCTCCATAGTTCCAAGGTCCAATATGGTATCAGATGTGTCGGCCGGTCCTATGACCACTCAACTTCCAGCTATTCCATTGCTGACCGGCCCAAAGATGTCGGAACCCCTTCGTTTGGGTCCATTCAGAGTTTTCTTCAAATTAAACTCACGGCGACCAATTACCTTATATGGAAGAAGCAGTTCACCCCATTGATCAATTGTTTCTCACTACAACAGTTCATTGATCCAATAGTTTCTCCTATGGAACCCTCTCCTTCAGCTCCCACAACGTAGGAGAAGCTTGTGCATATGCATACTCTCATGCTGGAGTTGGGGAAAAGAATGGATAACCTGGAGGCTTCAAGGAGCCAGATTACCATACGAGGTACGGCAAGCGAGTCTAACCCACATCCATCTATGGGGAAGACAAACTTAAGTACGCATCGTCGATCAAAATCAAGGATAGCTAAGGAGCTATGAGAGCTCAAGAGTAAAAAGGGAAAGAGTCCTACAATCTCAGGACAATCCAAGTCCAACTCGCATCACTCTTCTAAGGGAGACAGTTACAGAAGAAGACAGAGATACAAGTATCTCAGTTTTCACCACAGATCTACTATACATCATTCATATGTACCTTCGAGTTCCACGACTCATGCGGATTATGACGTGACACTCATGGATAGGGTAATTAAGAAAGTGCTTCGTAAAATCACAGATAAGCACGACCTAAGGGACCCACACGAGTTTTTCAGGGCAAGAAAGGCACCCTTTTATAGGAACCTCCTGAAAAAACCTTTCCCACAATATTGACGGTGTCCGAAGATAGACTCGTACGATGGAACGACAGATCCAGAGGATCATGTCAACCTCTACCTGAATATCTTGGAGGCGCAAACTACCGATAATGGGTTGTTGTGTTGAGATTTTCTCGGCACTCTGAAAGGCAACACAAATCGATGATTTTTCGGTCTCTCAGCTTGTTTGATTACCAGCTTCGCAGACCTATCTCTGAAGTTCATCAGCCAACACGTGGGGATGATAACGATTAAGTGCAGCGCTAACACACTATTAGCGCTCCGATAGGGGGCATGTCCCTCAGGGATTATACGATAAAGTTCACCTTTATGATGACAAAGGTGAACGACTTAATCCCAAGCATCGCCATTACGGGGTACATCAAAGGGTTGATGCCCTACTCCCCACTGGCCGAGAATCTGAAGGTCCAAAAAGTAAAGATCTTTCCTGAACTTTTCAAGAGGACCCAACTCTTCATGGAAATAGAGGGAGAGGATAATGACAAGATGGACGGACTTGAGGCGCCCAGCCAGAAGATACCTCGCTATGCTAAAGAAGAAAATACATACGAGGATACAAGTTCCCATTCGGAAACCTCGATTAGTCTTCCTCATTACAAAGAGTAGTCTACGGGTGACAGTGATGGTCACCAAAGCCATAGCTCACGCTCTCAATCCGGTAATAGTTATGGCCACCAAAACCATAGCTTACACTCTCAATCCAATAACAGTGATGGCCACCAAAGTCATGGTGCACACTCAAAATCAAGTACGTCACGCTAGTAGTGAGGAACTATCATCTGGTTGGAGGAAGATAGGATTGGCCAGGGCAACCAGATAGGCTATGCATCCGTCAGTGGCAACCAAACACTAAAGTAACACTCCCTTCTTTTATGTGCCACTTATATTATATTCTCAAGCATGTAATAGTGATATTATATATTCTAAATAAACCTCTCCTTTAATCCATGGAGGTACTATAGGATATTTAGAGTAATCATCCATCGCTTCGATTGGATGACATCTATCGCTTCGGACGGATTAATTATCCATCGTTCTGGCTGGATGACATCCGGCGCTTTGACCTAATCAATCATCCATCCGACGGACGAGTCCAAATTATAATCAAAATTGATTACGACTCGAGCAACTGAATCTTAGGCAAGAGTAACTTTAGTCTGACGACCTAGATTACGACCTAGCTTACAACCTACGATTCTAACAAGGATTGTAAAGCATTCTCGAAAAATATCACAATTCGCACGACCTAGCTTACGACCTACGAGTGTAAGTGATGGTTAATTACAAAATCTAATTTAGGACAAAGAGTCTAAATTACGATTACAAGTCTAGTTTACGATTTACGAGTCCAAGGTGCGACTTAAGAATCTAAATTACGAATCTCACAAATATTTACGAATCTAATCCCAAAATTTTAAATATTTACGAATGGTGAGACATGCCTGATTACGGCAGTCACTCCCAGCAACGCCTTTCAACAAGGACTAGGGTTCCGTCGCTTTGGCCGGACCCCCGGAGAGCTCCCATGGTGCGGAACAAGTTCATTGTCCAAATCGCCAAGTTAGCCCGTAAGTCACGATTGGACTACCAAGTCGCCGACATTAGGGATAAGTCGTCGAGTTAGGGCCAAGATCGGCAGTATGGTAAACTGCGCTTCTCGCCCCTAGAAACTCGGCGAGTATGCTCTAAATAGGCGACTTCCATACCTGAATCGCCTAGTTTCTACTTGTAGGTATTTGACGTAGAGCGCGCGTCGTGGACTCCAGAGCCTCTGGCATAACCTCGCACCACCGCGAGCCCTGGTAGAAGATTAGTGCTTCATCATCTGGCGCCGTCTGTGGGACTATCGAACCACCGGTATCCCGTCGGAATCGCGATTTTTTTTGCAAAATCCGGTTTGAGCTCTCCTAGAGGGTTCGCCGAGTTTGTGAAATAAGTCGCCGAGTTAGATCGATAGCCGATTCTCGGTCCAGGTCCGATTTATCTTTAAATCGCCGATTTATCCTTGAGAATCGCCCAATCGGTCCAGGTCCGATTTAGCTAAGAGTGTTGTCCACGACTTTGTTCGAAAAACACCTCGAAATCTAAAGTCGCCGATTTATTCCCCTAAATCGCCGACTTATTTTTTGTTTTTTCGAACAAGCTCAGTCAGGTCGCCTCCCCGCTTTGGTACTTCTTCGCTTTTGTTTTCATGGCAATCATCGACAAACAAAAGCACCCTTACGCCACAAGAAGTAAGGGTAAAATTCCAGCAACTGAGCTGGAGTTGGGTGAGCAATCCCGACGAAAGGAACCTAGCAATGCTCAACCTGATCAAACAAAATCGGTTCCTCCACACATCAAGGAACACATAGTGCCCAAGGCTCCACCCACCTTGGAAGAAAGGTTGTTCAGTTTTATGGACAACATAGAAAGAAGGATGACTAACCTCGAGCAAGCGAGGAGTCAAAGGACCACCACCATCCGTGAAAAAGCGGATGAATCTGGGTCCATCTACTCTCCATCTGCGGAGAAAACCAAACAGAGTTCCCATCTTAAAATGGGACCCAGTAAGATTCGCTCCGAAAGGACTCTTACCACTCGGTTTGTAGAGGATCTTGGTCAGAAACTGGCCAACGACCCAACTGTCAGCAATCCGCACGAGATCCTAAGGATCAAAAGTGCTCCTCATCGCGAGGACCTTTTAAGGGGATCTTTCCCACCTACCTGGAGGGTACCCAGGATCGAAGCGTATGACGGTTCAAGTGATTCACAAGATCACGTGAACCTCTACCTTAACATCCTGGAACCATAAACCATCGATGAAGGGTTGTTGTGTCGGGCATTCCCCGACACTCTCAAGGGTAGTGCTTATCGATGGTTCTCTGGTCTGCCAGCTGGCTCAATCACCAGCTTCGCAAACCTCTCATCCAAGTTCATCGCCCAACATGTGGGGATGATAAGGATTAAACACAGTGCCAACGCACTTCTGGCACTTCGATAGGATAACCTGTCTCTGCGGGATTACACGATCAAGTTCACAACAATGATGACAGAAGTGAATGATCTAATCCCAAGTGTGGTCATAGCGGGATACATAAGAGGATTGGTCCCTTTCTCCCCTCTGGCTCAGAATCTGACTCTCCATAAGGTGAACTCTCTACCCGACCTCTTCCAACGCGCTCAATTGTACATTGAAGTGGAAGAGGGGACAAGAACAAGCTTGCTGAACTTGGGACTCCTTGCTTTAAGAAACCTAAGTTTGAGAGGAAGGGGTACAGTGGAAACAACAATTTCCGCGACACCTCTAACAGGTACACCAACAACAGGGCTGAAACTTCCAAAAAAGAATGGAAGTCTAGGCACGATAACAAGGTGTACCAATCCTCAACCAGCCAACCGCCAAAGGGTGCATCTCCACTGTTGAAAAAGAACACCCCGCTTACAATCAGCAAGGGCGAGCTGTTTGAGAAGCTAAAGAACCGAGCAGATCTACCTGCCCCTCATTCTTTAGACCCTGCAAGCAAGGATGGCCGCACGCAAACTAGGAAATACTGCAAATTTCACAAGGACTGCGGCCACCTAACAGACCATTGCAGGGAATTCTCGTCTTTCGTCGAGCAGTTGATCTCAAAGGGAGAACTTGGCAACTTCGTCAAGAGATCCTGAGGACGGGACAATTGCAAATCTAACCCAAAGGGGAAGCGTCCACGCTCTCCTTCGCCAGATAGCGAGAACAGTGAGAACCGCCAACGGAAGACCATCAATATGATATTTGGTGGTGGATCCATTGGCCAAAATAGAGGATATGCCTGAAAGGTGCTGATGTCACAATCAACACCTCGAGGCAACGGAAAATGGGTCCGCGAGGAGAAGTCAATATACTTCTTCGAAGAGGACCTGGACGATGTCCTGCAACCTCACGAGGACCCACTCGTGATCCAAGCAGACATCGGTCCCGATTCCGGAGTCGAGAGGATGATTGTCGACAGTGGCAGCTCTGCGGACATCCTTTATATGGACACTTTTACCAAGATGGGCCTTAAAAGGGAGGAACTATCTCCCTGTAAGGAAGCCATCTACAGTTTCACTAAGATCGCCGCCCCAGTGGCCGGTGTTATTGATTTGAAAGTCTCCATCAGTTCCAAGCGAGGGAGGGTTAGCCGAATATGTCATTTCATAGTAGTGGAAGTAGAATCCACTTTTCATGGCATATTCATACGTCCCTTCATCCATGGAATCCAAGCAGTCCCGTCTTCTTATCACCAATGCAGTTGATACCCAGTAAACGGGTTCGTTGCAACTGTCAAAGGATCACAAAAGGATTCTAGACAGGGGTATAAGAAGGCAACCCAGCTGACAAGGTTTAACAACATGCTCGCCCATGACCCACCTGACATTGAGGAGAGGGAAAAATTACAACATGTGGACGAGACTAAGGTATATCAGCTGGAAGGGGGACAAGTGGCATTAGGGAAGGGGTTACCCCCTGCCTTAAGAGCCAAGCTTGATTGTGACTGTCCTGGAGGAGCTCCAGGACAGGTTCGTTTGGGAGGGTGAGGCACTGATACAGATTGCGCGTCAGATCGTGACGCACAAACTTAACGTCGACTCATCCATTCCAGCTCGACGCCAGAAACGTCGAGTACTCACTTCTGACAGGCGGGAGGCAGACAATGAGGAAATATCGAAACTTCTGAGTGCAGGGCACATTCGGGAGGTTCGATACCCGACTTGGTTGGCCAACCCCGTCCTTGTCAAGAAGCCAAATGGCAAGTGGCGCATGTGTTTCGATTTCACTGATCTCAATAAAGCATGCCCCAAGGACAGTTACCCGTTGCTATCTATCGATGGATGAGCCTGATGAGGAAAAAACATCCTTCATCACGGACTCAGGGATATTCTGTATAGAGTAATGCCATTCGGCTTGAGGAATGCTGGGGCTACATTCCAACGCTTAATGGACAAGGTTTTCGCAAACCAGATCGGGCGCAACGTTTTCACTTACGTCGATGACATCCTAGTCAAGTCGTCAAGCATGGAAAAGCACCCTGAATACTACCACTCGAGGGACAAGGACCAGGTCCCTATATACTACCACTCGAGGCGACTACAAGGTGCTGAACTACGGTACTCTCCTATCGGGAAGATCGTATTTGCAGTAATCCATGCTTGTCGTCGCTTTCAAGCTTACTTCTTAGCGCACACGATTGTGGTACTAACATCGTGTCCTTTGCGCCGTCTACTTCACAAACCCGACATTTCTGGGAGGTTGACCAAATGGGCAATCGAACTCAGTGAATTCGACTTAGACTTCCGACCAGCCACTGCCATCAAGGGGCAAGCTATGACGGACTTCATTGTCGAACTCACACAACCCAATTTGACACAACCTTGGGTTGTAGAAGTGGACGGCTCGAGTTGCAGCACAGGCTCGGGTATCGGAGTGAAAATTCATAGCCCGGATGGAAAAGACCACGAACACTCGGTACGACTTCACTTCCCGGCTTCTAACAACGTCGCGGAATATGAAGCGGCCATACACGGCCTGAAGCTATTAAGAACTCCCAGCTCGTAGCTCGGCAAACCACTGGTGAATTCTCTTGCAAGGAACCACAAATAACCAAATATGTGGAGGCAATGGTAGCACTCACCAAGCAGTTCGCCGAGTTCAAAATCGAGCAAATCCCTTGAATCCAAAATTCACCCGCCGACGCTTTTGCACGTTTAGCGTCAGCCTGGGAGGGAGGGCAGTGCGAGATTTTAGTGGACTCTATACTCCAGCCTACATGCCAAGTATTGGTTGTTACCTTCAGCCCTCAAGAGGATTGGAGGCAACCAATATTGGCATTTATTCAAAATGGAGTACTTTATAACAATAAAGGAGAGGCCAAAAAGTTGAAACATAAGGCAGCAAAATATTGTGACATCGGAGGGGTTCTTTACAAAAAGTCCTTCGATAGCCCACTGCTACGCTGTTTGGCCAAACCCGACACAGATAGGGTTATTCAGGAAGTACACGAAGGCTCGTGCGGATTCCATGAGGGAGGAAGAGCACTGGTATTCAAAATCATAAGGCTAGGATACTATTAGCCCACTCTAAGGTTGGAAGCTCGCACTTACGTCCGCAAGTGCCGAGCATGTCAGCTGCACAGCCCCATGCAGTAGAAACCATCCGAGGACATGACTCTGATTCTGAGTTCAATCCCATTCCCAAGGTGGGGACTGGATATCGTAGGCCCATTTCTCCCTCAACATCCCATGCTCGTTTCATCTTTGTAGCGGTAGATTACTTTACAAAGTGGGTCGAGGCTCAGGCTGAAGCGAAAATCACTCAGGATGCGGTAGTCAAGTTCATCTACCGCTCCATAGTCTGTCGATTCGGAGTTCCCCAAGACATTGTCATGGACAATGGCACACAATTCACAGGGGGAAAATTTTCAAGAATGTGCGAAGACCTAAACATAAAACTCCACTTCGCCTCCATTTACCGACCTCAGGCAAACGGGCAAGTGGAGGTTACCAACAAGGCCATCGTACAAGGATTGAAAAAGAAAATCGAATCAGCGAAAGGGACTTGGGCAGACAAGTTGTGCGAAATCCTATGGGCATATCGCACAACGAGTAAGAACCCCACGGGCAACATCCCTTTTGCCATGACCTATGGAGTGGAAGTAGTCGTACCAATCGAGATGAGTATACCAACGTATCGAGTTTCGAAGTACGACCAACAAACAAATAACCAAAACCTAGCCACAGAGCTAGAGCTAAGGGATGAAACCCGTGACGAGGCGGACCTGCGAAACGAATCGTACAAGGCAAGCGTATCAAGATACCACAATCGCCAAGTACGCAAAAAAGTTTTCTTGCCAGGAACTCTCGTCACGCGGAAGGCTAGCATAACAGAAAGGAATAGGCCAAGAAATAAACTATCTTCCAACTTCGAAGGTCCCTACATCGTTGAGGAGGAGATAAGGCCAGGAATTTATCGCCTACGACGACAGGATGGAACAATGGTTCCAAATACCTGGCATGCGTACAACATGCAGCAGTACTACGCATAGTACTCATCGTATTATGTTTGTTTTCTTTAATTTTCCTAGTATGTATGCTAGTTAATCATAGAATTTTTTTTTCATATTCTAACCCGTAAGGATGCCCAAAAATCTATTGTGTCGCTTCGGCCTCAGTAGAACAAGGATCACTCCGTCGCTACGACCCTAATGATCCTATCCAATTTTGTCGGTTCGGCGTTGATACGGATCAATAAGTCACTCCGTCACTAGGACAGGAGTCAGAATACATCCTCAGGGTTCAAATCCAGGGTTAGAACGAATAGGTCCAATTCAGACACGCAAACCTAGAATTGCGACCACAACCCTTATTCGCACGAGCGAATCAGGAATTAGTGGATGTTATATCAAGCTATTTTCAACTCTAAAAGTTAATTTAGAAGTATAAATCATTTTCGTGTTTAACTAGCAACTAAACTACGATTCGTATGACCAAGCTTACACCCTAAGTGGCTAATTAGAGTTAGCAGAATCTAACTTACGTCCAGAGCGGCTAAGTTACGATTTGTGAATCTAGTTTAAGCCTAAGTTACAACCCTAAAATATTTATACAAAAAATTAACAAAGAAAATAGTTCATTGATTAATAAAAAAAATTGATTACAAAAAACCACTACAAAACTAAGGAATCCTAGTTTTCTTCTTTCCTTGCATCTCGAACATCGCTCTTTATCTTATCGAGAACTTCTTTGTGCTCCAATTGCACTTCAGGATGTTCTTCTAACAACGCCATTATATCAGTTATAAAGTTGGCGGGCAAACTTGGAAACACATGTAGACAAAAAAAGTTTAAGACTTGAAGTTGGTAAGATTGACCATCTACTTCAAACTCTAGGTTCTTCACTTTCTCAGAAGAAGTATCTAGTTCTTCCCTCATCTTTCTCAACTCCTCCGTGGATTGAGAGAAGCGGTCATTCAGATCCTTTCGCTCAGAGGCGGACTCAGAAAGTTCTACTTGAAGTTTCTGAATTTGGGATTCAGAAACCATTGCATTGCCAACCTCCGCACTTAGCTGCAACTTCAATTCTTCAATCTCTTTCAGAGCATCAGTGAGACGCGATTCAGATTCCCTCAGAGAGTCACGTTCTTGGCGAAGAGTAGAAATCTCAAGTCTGTGTACGGCACACTCTTTATTCTTCGCCATCATCGCCTTCTCATGCTCAGCAGATTTCTCTTCCAATTTCTTGTTATTTTGGAAGACCTTCCTCATGGACCACACTTCTTTGCAGACAGCTTGATACTTGTCATCAAGCTGGTCATATTCTTGTTGGGATCGAAGCGTGTCATTGCATGACTGCATCCCAAGAGCAGCATTCGATAGATATGCAGCCTACAAAAAAAAACAATTTAATTAGCACGAAAATACATAAGTTAGAAAGCGAGTTTAAGTCACTTACAGCAGATAGACCTTTAGTAAGCTCCTCACGTATCCAATCCCCAGGCTTCGTCAGAAGTAGCTGGGTAGCCTTAGCTCGCACCCCTTCATCGGCAAACAGACCCGGATAATCAAAATTAGTCCGGAAGGGGGCAAACTCTGGTACCGACCTCGAGCTCGACCCAGTCTCAAAGGTGCCACGAGGACCAGATCCTTCGGCCTTCCTCATCCGAATCAGTTTGGCACCGCGCAATCTCACAGCCAAATGAGGAAGCACCGCTTCACGGTAGAGATGCGCTCCCTTCTTCTTCTTGATAGGATTGCCGGAAGGGTCTTCCGACTTCATGTAGTGTGTCACATCAGAAAAGGTCAAATCCTCACGCTGACACAAAGCGAAAGGAACTCGAACACATTGGAAAGAAGCAAGAGCTGAAGTGATCTTCTTCACGTGCTTCAATTCCGCCTTGCTCAGAGCGCAAGGAATATCCAGATGTACGCGGCGAGCATTGGCCCAGTTCTCTCGACTCCCGCGTACGAACATCGAGTCTATAAAAAAGAACTCACTCTTCCACTGCAGCCCATAGTTAGTGGGGAGTTTAACAATCAGTTCACGCCCGTGAAACCACTTCGCCAACCCCAACCGACCAGATTCGGAAGCGGGAGCCTTGACAAATTTAAAGAACTAGAAAAACAAGGCAGCAGTTGTAGGGATATTTAGACTCCAACAGATATTGGAGAACCCTCTCAAGTATACAAAAAATGTTGCCTGCATCTGTGACAGCGAAACGCCCCCTTGTAGTAACACTTCGCTCATTAGTACGGGAATGGGCAGCACGGAGAAGTGTCGAAAGTAGAGTCGGGGAATTGCTTGGAACCCCGTAGGAGGAAAGTTCGCGGGTTGATATTGCGACCCCCAGAATCGCAAGTGCCCAGAAATGCGTATCCCCGGCAGAATTTCTCGGGCTTCAAGCGCAGATGTAACAGAAAATGGATGCGCGGTCTCAGTCTGCGGCACAAGAGGTGCATTCAGAGAAACTTCTTTAAAAGACCCCTCGCTCGTGTCGCTCAGAGGTAGCAGCTTAATTTCACCACCGGGCAAAGTTTCACAATGAGCATAGCCGGTTTGGTTCTCAACCCCCTCATAGAATGGGAGGTTAATGTGATCTACATCCTTGTCCACTTCCGTGGGAGGAGGAGGTGTCTTCGATCCCTTAGCCGGATCAGAGCAGCGTCGTCTTTGGCCGCGGTCCAACTCCAGTTCCTGGTCATAATCAAAGGGCTCAGGAACCCAAACACCCTCCGCGAAAGGGAAGTGCTTCTTTCCTGTACCCCCCATCCCATCAGTGGGAGGAACGAGGGTACTATCCTCGCCAACATCGCGAGAAGAGTTCTTCGCATGTTTGGGATGTTTTCTTTTTCTTTTCTTACTAGGCCTCTCAGATCCTTCAGTCGGCCTCTTTCCCAGGTCAGTAGAGGTCAACCCCTCAGTGCGGGTGACCGAAACATCAGGTGCCACCACCTGAAGGGGCACATATTCTTCAGCATAGCCCCCGAGTTTTGGGGTAATGCCGGCGATTTAGGTGCCAAGCTCGCCGATGCTTGAGCAGAACTCGCCGATCCCAATTTAACAACTTGGCGAGGCCTCTTAAAGATGGGAACACCCCCCTTGCCCTTAGTCGGCGACTTCCCAAGGGGACTCGCCGATCGACTTCCCAAGGGGACTCGCCGATTTTGGAGCAAGAGTCGGGAGAATCTCGCCCACCTCAACAGAAGGCTCTGCTACGACCAGATCCCTGGAATCACATCCCGAACTCGCCGACTTCTTGTTAGAACTCGGCGATTTTTCGGGAGTGAGCCCGAGTAACTCGCGGGCCATAGCACAGTACTTAGCGTCCGACAGTGCATCGACAGCCGGAATATCCGACCCACCGCGCGTAGGCGAGGGGATCGGAGACTCAACGGTGTTGAGCATCGTCGCTAAGCTCTCATCTATGTCGGTATTCAAAATGTCGTCGACCAGAGCTTCGGTCTCCGACATGGTAAGTCTAGGGAGTGACGGTTGGTCTGCCATATGTCGGCGATATAGGGAGAAACTCGGTGACTTAGTAGTGAGTGCTGGTGATTGTAATGCTAGTCGGCGAGATAGGAAGAAACTCGACGACTTAGCGAAGGATTAGGGTTTAGGCGATTTGGGGAAAGTGATGTGCGGATTAAAATAATCGATTCGCTATTTATAGACCCTGGACAAATTGCTAAAATCCCTCGGAAAATCCAGAAATTAAGGATCGCCGAGTTCGGGCAAAACTCGGCGAGCTTCCCGCAAACTCGCCGAGTTCGGGCAAAAATCACGGGATACGAAGGGAAAACTTCCATATTTGGAAAATTTGCAAATATTTCCCAAGATCCCAAGGATTTTCTAACAAATCTGCTAGCTCATATTAAGGATCGCCGAGTTTACAAGAAAGTCGCCGATCCAGGTAGGCAAACCTCTAAGTTGCTCGCAGAACCATCCGGATACTAACTCACCAAACTAGGTCAGCTAACTTCTGGGTTTCTCACAGAATAACCCCGATGCTAAGTCGTCGAGTTAGGACATTAAGTCGTCGACTTAGGATATCACATAGCATCTTAGGGGGGGAGTATCACAAGCTCCCTTCAGCAACAAAAGGAGAGTACCACATGCTCTCCCGACATTTCTGTCGCTCCGGCCAGGAATCGTCAAATTTCGAGGGGGAGTATCACAAGCTCTTCTGATATTTCTATCACTTCGGCTGGGGATCGTCGAATTTCAGGGGGGGAGTATCACAAGCTCTCCAGACTTTCCTGTCGCTCCGGCCGGGAATCGTCAAATTTCGAGGGGGAGTATCACAAGGTCTCCCGACATTTCTATCGCTTCGGCTGGAGATCGTCAAATTTCAGGGGGGGAGTATCACAAGCTCTCCTAACATTCTATCGCTTCGGCTGGAGTCGTCAAATTTCGAGGGGGAGTATAACAAGCTCTCCCGACATTTCTATCGCTTCGGCTGTAGATCGTCGAATTTCAGGGGGGGAGTGTTACAAGTCTCCCGACACCTCCGTCGCTCCGGCCGGAGGTCGTCAAATATGAGCACGGTAAATCTGTCGCTTCGGCCAGATTTACCAAGGATTGGTTCGAGCAAAAGGAGAATGTCACGAGAGGTAAAAGTGCACGGTAAGTTAAATTGGTCAATAATAATATGCGTTTTAGAATGATCTAGTTGTTTTGCAGGATGTTTTCTGTTTTGCAGGTATTATTCTGTCGCTTCGGCCAGAATCAGACTCTGATAGTGAATCAATCTATCTTGCCGCTTTTGCCTTTATAGACTAGAGATCATTCTGTCGCTTTGGCCTTAATGATCTCAACCTGTCTTGCCGCTTTAAGCCTTGAGGGGGTAACCGTCGTTGCGGACATTAAAGTCGCTCTTGATCAGGGTGGACTATAAACATTAGTTCTATCGCTTCGGCTAGAACTCGGTTCTATCGCTTCGGCTAGAACTCGATTCTGTCGCTTCGGCCTGTATCAGATTCCGTCGCTTCAGTTGGAATTAATCTTGTCACTTCGGCCTTGATAAACACAGCGCAGTCGCCCTTGATCAGGGTTAGACTATAAACAGGGAGTTTCCGTTGGCCTGGAACTCGATTCTGTCGGTTCCACCCTACAGAGTCAATCCATTCTTGTCGCTTAGGCCATAATGAATACGGAATCAGTACGTCACTGTGGGCGGAATGATTCGATCTCATCTTGTCACTTTGGCCTTGGTGCGGATCACACACTGAACCTTGGTTGAGGGGGGGTACTGACGATACATGCATGTTTCTTGTGCTCTCTTCAGGGGGGAGTACTGGTGAGACATGCCTGATTACGGAAGTCACTCCCAACAACTCCTTTCAACAAGGACTAGGGTTTCGTCGCTTTGGCCGGACCCCTGAAGAGCTCCCACAGTGCGGAACAAGGTCATCGTCCAAATCGCCGAGTTAGCCCGTAAGTCACGATTGGACTACCAATCGCCGACTTTAGAGATAAGTCGCCGAGTTAGGGCCAAGATCGACAGTATGGTAGACTGCACATCTCGCCCCTGGAAACTCGGCGAGTATGCCCTAAATAGGCGACTTCCATACCTGAATCGCCGACTTACGACCGTTACTCGCCGTCAGCCAACGTCATAAAAGTTACCATATATGACCATAGGCGCGATATCCGCCTTTGATTGCGCCCTCCGAGACCCTATAAAAAGGGTCTTAAGGGGACACTTGAAGGCACAACACAAGTTCCACTCTCACCAGAGCATCACTAAGAAACTCGCCGATTCTCACTAGAATCGCCTAGTTTCTACTTGCAGGTATTTGACGTAGAGCGCGCGTCGTGGACTCCAGAGCCTCCTGCATCACCTCGCACCACCGCGAACCCTGGTAGCAGATTTAGTGCTTCATCAGCGAACCTAAGTCATTTTTCAAAATCTAATTTACGGCGTGCAAGTCTAAATTACGATAAAAATTGACTACGCTTATGATTCATTTTTTGCGATTCTATGTCGGTTTGGAAATATAAATTTTCCGTGAATATAACTGGTGACTGAATTACGACATTTATAACCAAGCTTACGGCCAGAGTGTCTAAGTTGGGGTTACAAAATCGACGATTCCGGAATCGGCCAACATTAACTACAAATCAGCGATTCAGACCGAAGAAGCTACTGTTTCACTTTGTATCATGGAACCGAATCCTGACTCGCTTGTCATTAATGCCGAGGATGTTATTACCTCCTGTCTGGGTTCGAGTAAGAGAAAATACGATGATGATGATAAGAGAGGCAAGAAGAAAAAGAAACGAAAGAATCACAAGTCTCGAGGATGGATCCTCCCTCCACAAGTTTATGGACTTGAGAAGATTCATATTCCCTCTGAAGAAGAAAGACTTCTAATCTTCTCAACTTTGATTATGAAGAATGGCGATACACGTATGTTTCTTGGGCTCTCTTCAGGGGGGAGTACTGGTGAGACTAGTCACTCCCAGCAACGCCCTTCGACAAGGACTAGGATTCCGTCGCTTTATGCCGGACCCCCGGAGAGTTCCACGAATTCGGAAGGAGTGTCTACGTCAAGTACTCAAGGCAGCACCTGGGAGTCGCCGATTGGGACTACCAAGTCGCCAACTCCAGGGGTGAATCGCTGACTCTAGGCCTCGTGGACAGTTCTGGTAGACTACCACTAGGCTCATGGGGAGTCGGCGATTGAACCTCTGGATCGGCGATTCCCACACCTGAATCGCCGACTCCCAGCCGTTACTTGAGTGGGTCAACGTCATTAAGGCACTCCTTAATACGATACCTTAATGGGGTGGGTCCCACGCTAATGAATGGGGAAACGTCCCCCAGGACCCTATAAAAGGGGTCCTTGGGGGACCTCTACCCTCAAGTCATTCCCACTTGACACACACCAACCAGAGCTACACTTGGAGCCCGAATCGCCTACTCCCAAGAGAGTCGCCGATTCCCCTCCCCTTCTGCAGGTACATTGACGTAGAGCGTACGTCGTGGATTCCAAAGCCTTCGACCCTCCTCGCGACCCCGCGAGCCTACTGGTAGCAGATTCCGTGCTTCATCAGCTAGCGCCGTCTATGGGACTATCGAACCACGATATCCCGTCGTAATCGCGAAATTTTCTTCGCAAAGTTCAGCTCGATTCCCTTAGGGTGAGTCGCTGACTTTGTGTCAAGGAATCGCCGATTCACACAGGCAATCGCCGACTCCACCTAGTGAGTCGCCGATTGCGGGTTATTCTGCTAGCTAAGAGTGCTATCCACGGCTTGGTTCAAAAAGGCCATAAGTTGAATCGCCGACTCCACATAGGGAGTCGCCGATAACTTTAGCTTTTTGAGCAAGTGCTGTCAATGCCTTTTGCTCTGGCACTTTCACTTCCATATAGGTTGGATTTTTCATAGAAAATCACCTATCCCCATCTGAATCGTCGATTCCCACTTGAATTGACGATTCCACACTGAGTAGGCGATTCCCACAGTTGAGTCGCCGACTCCCACACTTGAGTCGCCGACTCCCACACTTGAGTCGCCGACTCCCACACTGAATAGGCGATTCCCATAGTTGAATTGTCGATTCGGTCATTCGGTCATCGTCTTCATTTATCGCTTCGGCTGAATAAGACCACGCATAGCCCCGCTCTTTTACCGAAATGAAAATCCATCGCTTCGGCGGGACTCGCATCGTCGTTTCGGTAAAAAAAAAAAAAAAAAAGAGTATGGGGCTTCTTACCTTTTTTCACTACCAGTGATTTTGTCGGTCCACCTCCGGAATACCCAGATCTGATTTTGGGATTCTACGACCACACATCACGTGAAAAAAGTTTTCTCTACGAGTATAGAAGAGCAGAATTTCCCAAAAGTGCAAGGGATCTTTTCTGGGATAGGTCTAAACAGGCATCCCGAAAACCACCTCCGGCAGCACGATTTTCTAAAGAAAAATTGCAAAAAAATTTCAATATTTTTTTGCTAATTTCAAACTTTGGGGACTTGTAGTACTGCTCAAGGGGGTCACAAAACTACAAAGAAATATTGTACGAAATTTTTTCTGTTTTGTGACACCCGAGGGGGCAGGTACCTACCCATAGCTTCCGACACTTCGGAAGAACTTCCACTCGTAGTCTGTTGCTTCGACCCGATAGAAGCAACCATCCCATTTATGACTCCTTTTACTAAGGAACATAAAAAGAAAGCTCTCGCCATTGCTACTGAAGTAGGAGCTTCTGGTAGGAGGCTTGGTTCCCGTACTATACCAACCTCCAATATACCACTTTCGACACATGAGGTGCCCTCATCACTACCATCAAATGGGGGAGTGAACCTAACCCCTGCGCTACAAGAGAGGTTGGTTAACTTTATGAATTCTATAGAAAAAAGAGTTAGCAACCTCGAGAAAGCAAGGGGCAAGAAGGCCATCAGCCGCGAAAGAGCGGGTGAATCTGGGTCTTACTATCTTCCGTCTACGGAGAAAAAGAGGAAAACTCCAGCACCTCCTAAGGAAAAAGCTGGACCTAGCAAGAGTCGCACTCACAGGACTCTTACAACAAAGTTCGTGGAAGATCATCGTCGGAAGCTGGCCGACAATCCGGTCGCTAGCAGTCTGATCGAGTTCTTGAGAATCAAAAGCGCTCCTTTTCACAAGGACCTTTTGAATGAATCTTCTCCACCAACCTGGCGGGTACCCAAGATAGAAGCGTATGACGGTTCGAGTGATCCAAAAGATCACATCAACCTCTACCTTAGTGTCTTGGAACCGCAGACCACCGATAGCGGACTGTTGTGTCGGGCATTCCCC
>LFYR01000947.1:77055-97829 GCA_001185155.1 Zostera marina | reverse complement strand
TCGCTTCGGCCAGAAGTAGTCACATTTTCAATGGGGGAGTATCACAAGCTCTCCCGACACTTCTGTCGCGTCGGCCAGAAGTCGTCAAATTTCAGAGGGACTATCACAAGCTCTCCCGACACTTCTATCGCTCTGGCCAGAAGTCGTCAAAAAGTTGAGCACGGTAAAATCTGTCGCTTCGGCCAGATTTACCGAGGACAAATTTGAGCAAAGGAGGGACATCACGAAAGGTAAATCACACGGTAAGTTCAATAATAAATATATGCGTTTTTGGACTGATCTAGTTGTTTTGCAGGATGTTTTCTTTTTTGCAGGAAAGGTTCTAATAGTGAACCAAGTTCTGATAGTGAACCAGACTCCGATAGTGAGTCAGATTCTAATAGTGAATCAGCAGGTTCTGTATCCGAGGCGAGAATCCGAGGCGAGAATCGGATTCTGATAGTGGATCTGTAGCCTTGGTCAGAATCAGACTCTGATAGTGAGTCAGATTCTAAAAGTGAATCAGCAGGTTCTGTATTCGAGGCGAGAATCGGATTCTGATAGTGGATCTGTAGCCTTGGTCAGAACTAGACTCTGATAGTGAGTCAGATTCTAATAGTGAATCAGCAGGTTCTGTATCCGAGGCGAGAATCGGATTCTGATAGTGGATCTGTAGCCCTGGTCAGAATCAGACTCTGATAGTGAGTCAGATTCTAATAGTGAATCAGCAGGTTCTGTATCCGAGGCGAGAATCGGATTCTGAAAGTGGATCTGTAGCCTTGGTCAGAATCAGACTCTAACAGTGTGTCGGCACTTCTGTCGCTTCGGCCAGAAGCTGTCACATTTTTTAGCATGATAGATCTGTCGCTTCGGACAGATCAATCAAGGATTTATTGAGCATAAAGAGGAGCAGCACGAGAGGCAGCTCCGCACGGCAAGGTCAGTAAATCAATAAATATATCCTTTAGACTGATATAGTTGTTTTGCAGGTTATTTTTGTTTTGCAGGAATGATCCTGTCGCTTCGGCTAGGATCCACGCATTCTGTCGCTTCGGCCAGAATCATACTCTGATAGTGAGTCGGTCCATTTTGTCGCTTTGGCCTTAATGGACCAAGAATTATGTTGTCACATTGGCTTCAATAGTTCTTCGAACATTTGGAGATCATTTTGTCGCTATGACCTTAATGATCTCGACCCATCTTGCGCTTCGGCCTATGGGGTAACCGTCGTTGCGGACACCAAGTCTCTCTTGATCAGGGTAGACTATAAACATCAGTTCTGATAGTGAACTAGATTCTCATGCTTCGTCCAGAATCAGATTCTAATAGTGAATCCACGCGATCTGTCGCTTCGACCAGAATCCGATTCGGATAACGAATCCACGCATTCTGTTGCTTCGGCCAGAATCAGATTCTAATAGTGAATCCACGCATTTTGTCGCTTCGGCCAGAATCCACACAACAAAAGTCGCTCTTGATCAGAGTAGGACTATAAACATGTAGTTCCATTGGCCTGGAACTAGATTCTGATAGTGAATCAGTCCATCTGATAGTGCATGGACCACGCGGAGTCATTAGTGTCGCTGTGAGCACAATGACTCAATCCCATCTTGTCGCTTCCTGCCTTGATACGGACTACCTTGCTTGGGGGGGGTTACTGAGGCTACACCGGTGTTTTGCCATGCTCTCTTCAGGGGGGAGTACTGGTGAGACATCCCTGAACACGTCTGTCACACCCAGCAACGCCCTTCGACAAGAACTAGGGTTCCGTCGCTTTATGCCGGACCCCCGGAGAGTTCCACGAATTCGGAAGGAGTGTCTACGTCAAGTACTTAAGGCAGCACCTGGGAGTCGCCGATTGGGACTACCAAGTCGCCGACTCCAGGGGTGAATCGCTGACTCTAGGCCTCGTGGACAGTTCTGGTAGGCTGCCACTAGGCTCATGGGGAGTCAGCGATTGAACCTCTGGATCGGCGATTCCCACACCTGAATCTCCGACTCCCAGTCGTTACTTGAGCGGGCCCACGTCATTAAGGCACTCCTTAATAGGATACTTTAATGGGGTGGGCCCCACGCTAATGAATGGGGAAACATCCCCCAGGAACCTATAAAAGGGGTCCTTGGGGGACCTCTACCCTCAAGTCATTCCCCCTTGACACACACCAACCAGAGCAACACTTGGAGCCCGAATCGCCTACTCCCAAGAGAGTCGCCGATTCCCCTCCCCTTCTGCAGGTACATTGACGTAGAGCGTGCGTCGTGGACTCCAAAGCCTCCGACACTCCTCGCGACCCTGCGAGCCCACTGGTAGCAGATTTCGTGCTTCATCATGATTGTTTTGTTTTGTAGGTCGCGTATCTATCAAATGCAACTATTGGTATGCAATCTGCGAACGACACACTCCGTTCTCAACAGGAGTACAACAAGCTTGATGACAGGTATCAAGCTGTCTGCAAAGAAGTGTGGTCGTTGAGAAAGACCCTCCAATGGAACAAGAAGTTGGAGGAACAAGCTGCTGAGCACGAGAAAGCGATAGCGGCGAAGAACAAAGAGTGTGCTGCGCACCGACTCGAAATTACTAATCTTCGCCGAAGCTGTGACTCTTTGAAAGAATCTGAGTCGCTTCTCGCTGCTGTTCGAAAAGAGATTGATACGCTGAAGACGCAACTGGATGTGGAAGTGGGAAATGCGATGACTTCTGAAACACAAATTCAGAAGTTGCAAGTTGATGTTTCTGAATCCACTTCCGCTCTGAAGGATTTGCAAGATCGCTTCTCTCGATCCACGGAAAAGTCGAAGAAGATGAAGGAAGCTCTGGACGCTTCTTCTGAGAAGGTGAAGGACTTGGAGTTCGAAGTTGATGGCCAATCTGATCAACTCCAAGACGTGTTTACGAGTCTGCCCGCCAACTACATTTCAGACATTATGGCGTGGCTGGAAGAACATCCTGAAGTGCAGCTGGAGCACAAGGAAGCCTTGGATAAGATCAAGAGTGATGTTCGCAACGCGAGGAAAGAAGAAGATTAGAAACTATGTAATAGCTTTCCTTCTAATATTTTGTAGTGGATTTTGTAATTTATGTTAATGAAATTACTTTTTTGCTAATGTGTTTTTAGAGTTAAACTAGATTCATAAATCGTAACTTAGTCGCTCTGTACGTAAGTTAGATTCTTAGGACATAGGTTTAGTCGTGTGAATCGTAGTTGGGTCTAAACTAGAATCATAAATCGTAACTTAGTCGCTTTTGGACGTAAGTTAGATTCTTTTAACTTTACTTAGCCACTTAGGACGTAGTTTTAGTTGAACTTAAACTAGATTCACAAATCGTAACTTAGTCGCTTTGGACGTAAGTTAGATTCTTGTGACTCTACTTAGCCACTTAGGACGTAAGTTGGGTCGTACGAATCGTAGTTTACTTAGCCACTTAGGACGTGAGTTTGGAAAAACTCGACTTAACTAGATTCCCAAATCGTAACTTAGTCGCTTTTGGACGTAAGTTAGATTCTTAGCCACTTAGGACGTAAGTTTGGTCGTATGAATCGTAGTTAAACTCGATAGATGAAAGTGGTTTGATATCCACTAGTTCTTGATTCGCTCGTGCGAATAAGAGTCGTGGTCGCAACGCGTGTCTGAATTGGACCTATTTATTCTAACCCTGGATTTGAACCCTTGACGATGTAGTCCGACTCCTATCCTAGTGATGGAGTGACTTATTGATCCATATCAAGGCTTTTTAGCGACAAGATTGGATAGGATCATTAGGGCCGAAGCGACGGAATGATCTTTGTTCTACTGAGGCCGAAGCGACACAATAGATTTAGGGTATCCATACGGGTTAGAATGCGTAAATATATTTCATTATTAGCTAACATACATACTAGGAAAATTAAAGAAAATAAATTTGATGCTTGTGAGTACTATGCGTAGTACTGCTGCATGTTGTCCGCATGCCAGGTGTTAGGAACCATTGTTCCATCCTGTCGTCGTAGGCGATAAGTTCCTGGCTTTATCTTCTCCTCAACGATGTAGGGACCTTCGAAGTTGGAAGATAGTTTATTTCTTGGCCTATTCCTTTCTGTTATGCTAGCCTTCCGTGTGACGAGAGTTCCTGTCAAGAAAACTTTTTTGCGTACTTGGCGATTGGGGTACCTTGATACACTTGCCATGTACGATTCGTTTCGCAGGTCTGCCTCGTCACGGGTTTCATCCCTTAGTTCTAGCTCTGTGGCTTGGTTTTGGTCATTTGTTTGTTGGTCGTACTTCGGGACTCGATACGTAGGTATACTCATCTCGATTGGTACGACTGCTTCCACTCCATAGGTCATGGCAAAAGGGGTGTTGCCCGTGGGGTTCTTACTCGTTGTGCAATATGCCCATAGGATTTCGCACAACTTGTCTGCCCAGGTCCCTTTGGCTGATTCGATTTTCTTTTTCAATCCCTGTACGATGGCCTTATTGGTGACCTCCACTTGCCCGTTTGCCTGAGGTCGGTAAACGGAGGCGAAGTGGAGTTTTATGTTTAGGTCCTTGCACATTCTTGAAAATTTCCCCCCCGTGAACTGTGTGCCATTGTCCGTGACAATGTCTTGGGGGACGCCGAATCGACAGACTATGGAGCGGTAGATAAACTTGACCGCCGCATCCTGAGTGATTTTCGCCACAGCCTGAGCCTCGACCCACTTTGTAAAGTAGTCTACTGCTACAGAGATGAATCGAACCTGGGATGTTGAGGGGGGGAATGGCCCTACGATGTCCAACCCCCACCTTGCGAATGGGATTGAGCTCAAAATCGGAGTCATATCCGCGGATGGTTTCTGCTGCATAGGGTTGTGCAGCTGACATGCTCGGCACTTGCGGACGTAAGTACGAGCTTCCAACCTTAAAGTGGGCCAGTAGTACCCGAGTCTTATGATTTTGAAGGCCAGTGCTCTTCCTCCTTGGTGAGACATGCCTGATTACGTCAGTCACTCCCAGCAACGCCCATCAATCAAGGAATAGGGTTCCGTCGCTATATGCCGGACCCCCGGAAAGGCTTCCACGGTGCGGAGCACGTGTCTACGTCAAGAGCCCAAGTTAACACTTGGGAGTCGCCGATTGGGACTACCAAGTCGCCGACTCCAGGGGTGAATCGCTAACTCTAGGCCTCGTGGACAGTTCTGGTAGGCTACCACTAGGCTCATGGGGAGTCGGCGATTGAACCTATGGATCGGCGATTCCCACACCTGAATCGCCGACTCCCAGCCGTTACTTATGCGGACCCTCGCCATTAAGGCATTCCTTAATAGGATACCTTAATGGGGTGGGCCCCACGCTAATGAATGGGGAAAACGTCCCCCAGGACCCTATAAAAGGGGTCCTTGGGGGACCTCTACCCTCAACACAACTTGACCACACACACTCCAACCAGAGCAATCCAAGGAGCCCGAATCGCCTACTCCCAAGGGAGTCGCCGATTCCCCTCCTCTTCTGCAGAGATATTGACGTAGAGCGCGCGTCGTGGACTCCAAAGCCTCCGGCCCTCCTCGCAACCCCGCGAGCCTACTGGTAGCAGATTCCGTGCTTCATCACTCCTTCATGGAGTCCGCACGAGCCTTCATGTACTTCCTGAAGAACCCTATTAGTATCGGGTTGGGCCAAACAGCGTAGCAAAGGACTATCGAAGGACTTTTGTAAAGTACCCCTCCGACATCACAGTATTTTGCTGCTTTGTGTTTTAACTTTTTGGCCTCCCCTTTATTGCTAGGAAGCACTCCATTCTGAATGAATGCCAGTATTGGTTGCCTCCAGTCCTCTTGAGGGTCGAAAGTGACAGCCAATACTTGGCATGTGGGCTGGAGTATAGAGTCCACTAAAATCTCACGCTGCCCTCCCTCCCAAGCTGACGCTAAACGTGCTAAAGCGTCAGCGGGTAAATTTTGAATTCGAGGGATTTGCTCGATTTTGAACTCGGCGAATTGTTTGGTGAGATCTACCATCGCTTCCACATACTTTGTTATTTGTGGTTCCTTACAAGCAAATTCACCAGTGGTTTACCGAGCCACGAGCTGGGAGTCAGTGCGGAGCGTGACATTCTCAGCGCTGAGAGTTCTTAACAGCTTCAGGCCATGTATGGCCGCTTCATATTCCGCGACGTTGTTAGAAGCCAGGAAATGAAGTCGTACCGAGTGTTCGTAGTTATTTCCATCTGGGCTATGGATTTTTACTCCGATACCCGAGCCCGTGCTGCAACTCGAGCCGTCTACTTCCACAATCCAAGGTTGTGTCAAACTGGGCTGTGTGAGCTCGACAATGAAATCCGCTACAGCTTGCCCCTTGATGGCAGTGGCTGGTCGGAAGTCCAAGTCGAACTCACTGAGTTCGATTGCCCGTTTGGTTAACCTCCCCGAGATGTCGGGTTTGTGAAGTAGACGACGTAGAGGACACGATGTTAGTACAACAATCGTGTGCGCTAAGAAGTAGGCTCGAAAACGACGACAAGCATGGATCACTGCAAATATGATCTTCTCGATGGGAGAATATCGTAGTTCAGCACCTTGTAGTCGCCTCGAGTGGTAGTAGATAGGGACCTGATCCTTGTCCCTTTGCGCGATGAGGACTGCACTCACGACCTCTTCTGAGGCCGCTATGTATAAGTACAGGTCCTCTCTCTTTTTGGGTGATGTCAGCATTGGGAGTGAGGACATGTGCGCCTTTAACTTCGCAAATGCCTCCTCGCATTCTGGTGTCCAAGTGATACTACCCTTAGCCGCAGTTTTTAGCAATTGGAAGAACGGTTTGCACTTGTCAACCGTTTGCGATATAAAACGACTGAGCGCATTGATTCGACCGTTCAACCTCTGTACTTCTCGGATTGTGCGGGGGGCTTCCATATCAAGGATAGCTTGGATTTTGTCGGGATTAGGTTTGATCCCGTGCTGACCTACATAGAAACCAAGGAACTTGCCTTCCTTGATTCCAAACGCGCATTTGGCTGGGTTGAGCTTCATTCCATATTGCCTTAATGTCTCAAGGGTTTCTTTCAGATCGTCAGGGTGCTTTTCCATACTTGACGACTTGACTAGGATGTCATCGACGTAAGCGGAAACGTTGTGCCCGATCTGGTTTGCGAAAACCTTGTCCATTAAGAGTTGAAATGTAGCCCAGCATTCCTTAAGCCGAATGGCATTACCCTATAACAGAAAGTCCCTGAGTCCGTGATGAAGGATGTTTTTTCCTCATCAGGCTCATGCATCAGGATTTGATTGTATCCTGAGTGGGCATCTATCATAGAGAGGAGCTCGTTACCGGATGCTCCATCGACTAGTTCGTCGATAGATGGCAATGGGTAACTGTCCTTGGGGCATGCTTTATTGAGATCAGTGAAATCAATACACATGCGTCATTTGCCATTGGGCTTCTTGACCAGAACGGGGTTGGCCAACCAAGTCGGGTATCGAACTTCCCGAATGTGCCCTGCATTCAAGAGTTTCGATATTTCCTCATTGGCCGCCTCCCGCCTGTCAGAAGTGAGTACTCGACGCTTTTGGCGTCGAGCTGGAATGGATGAGTCGACATTCAGTTTGTGCGTCACGATCTGACGCGCAATCTGTGTCGGTGCCTCACCCTCCCAAACGAACCTGTCCTGGTGCTCCTCCAGGACAGTCACAAGCTTGGCTTTTAAGGCAGGGGGTAACCCCTTCCCTAGTGCCACATGTCCCCTCTCCAGTTGGTATACCTCGGTCTCGTCCACAGGTTGTAATTTTTCCCTCTCCTCAGTGTTAGGCGGGGCGTGGACGAGCATGTTGTCGAGTTTTGTCAGCTGGGTTGCCTTCTTATACCCTTGTCTAGAATCTTTTTGTGATCCTTTGACAGTCGCAACGAACCCGTTTACTGCGTATCGAATGCATTGGTGATAAAAAGACGGGACTGCTTGGATTCCGTGGATGAAGGGGCGTCCGAATATGCCATGGAAAGTAGATTCTACCTCCACTACTATGAAACGGCATGTTCGACTAACCCTTCCTCGCTTGGAACCGATGGATACCTTTAGGTCAATAACACCGGCCACTGGGGCGGCGATGTTAGTGAACCCGTAGATGGCTTCCTTACAGGGAGATAGTTCCTCCCTTTTAAGGCCCATCATGGTAAAAGTATCCATGTAGAGGATATCCGCAGAGCTTCCACTATCGACAATCATCCTCTCGACTCGGGAATGGAGACCGATGCCTACTTGGATCACGAGTGGGTCCTCGTGAGGTTGCAAGACATCGTCCAGGTCCTCTTCGAAGAAGTATATTAACTTCTCCTCGCGGACCCGTTTTCCGTTGTCTTGAGGTGTTGATTGTGACATCAGCACCTTTCGGGAGTATCCCCTATTCTGGCCAACGGATCCACCACCAAATATCATATTGATGGTCTTCCGCTGGCGGTTCTCGCTGTTGTCGCTATCTGGCGAAGGAGAGCGTGGACGCTTCCCCTTTGGGTCAGATTTGCAGTTGTCCCATCCTCGGGATTTCTTGACGAAGTTGCCAAGTTCTCCCTTTGAGATCAACTGCACGACGAAAGACGAGAACTCCCTGCAGTGGTCTGTTAGGTGGCCGCAGTCTTTGTGAAATTTACAAAATTTCCCAGATTGCGTGCGGCCCTCTTTTCCTGCAGGGTCTAAAGAACGAGGGACAGGTAGATCCGCTCGGTTCTTCAACTTCTCAAACAGCTCGCCTTTGCTGATTGTAAGCGGGGTGTTCCTCTTCCATAGTGGAGTTGCACCCTTTGGCTGGCTGGTTGAGGTTTGGTATACCTTGTTGTCATGCCTAGGCTTCCATTCTTTTTTGGAAGTCTCAGCCTTGTTACTGGTATACCTGTTAGAGGTGTCGTGGAAATTGTTGTTTCCACTGTACCCCTTCCTCTCATACTTAGGCTTTTTGAAGCTAGGAGTCCCAAGTTCAGCTAGCTTGTTCTCGACCTCCTCTTCCACCTCAATGTACAATTGAGCGCGTTGGAAGAGATCGGGCAGAGAACTCACCTTGTAGAGAGTCAGTCAGATTTTGGGCCAGAGGGGAGTAGGGGACTAATCCTCTAATGTATCCCACTATGACCACACTCGGAATTAGGTCGTTCACCTCTGTCATCATTGTGGTGAACTTGACCGTATAATCCCTCAGAGACAGTTTGTCCTGTCTGAGTGCCAGGAGTGCGTTGGCACTATGTTTTATCCTTATCATCCCAACATGCTGGGCGATGAATTTGGATGAGAGGTCTGCAGAGCTGGTGACTGAGCCAGCTGGCAGACCAGAGAACCATCGATAAGCGCTGCCCTTGAGAGTGTCGGGGAATGCCCGATACAGCAGCCCATCATCGATGGTTTGCGGTTCCAAGACGTTGAGGTAGAGGTTCACGTGATCTTGTGGATCACTTGAACCGTCGTATGCCTCGATCCTTGGTACCCGTCAGTTGGGTGGGAAAGATCCCTTTAAAAGGTCCTCGCGAAGAGGAGCACTTTTAACCCTCAGGAATTCATGCGGGTTGCCGACAGCTGGGTCGGTTGCCAACTTCCGCCGAAGATCCTCTACGAACCGAGTAGTAAGAGTCCTTTCGGAGCGACTCTTACCGAGTCCCGTCTTGGGACGGGAACTCTATTTTTTCTCCGCAGATGGAGAATATATGGACCCAGATTCATCCGCTCTTTCACGGATGGTGGTGGTCCTATGACTCCTCGCTTGCTCGAGGTTGGTCATCCTTCTTTCAATGTTGTCCATGAAACTGAACAACCTTTCTTCCAAGGTAGGTGGAGCCTTGGGCACTATGTGTTCCTCGACGTGAGGAGGAACCGAGTTTGTTTCTACAGGTTGAACATTGATGGGTCCCTTAGGTCAGGATTGCTCACCCTGTTCCAGCTCAGTTGCTGGCATTTTTCCCTTACTTCTTGTGGCGTAAGGGTGCTTTTGTTTTTCGATGATTGCCATGAAAACAAAAAACGAAGAAGTACCAAAGCAGAGAGGTACCTGACTGAGCCTGTCGGAAAAATAAAAAATAAGTCGGCGAGTTAGGGGTTAACTCGGCGACTTTGAGTTTTTGTGGTTTTCCCGAGCAAGGTCGTGGACAACACTCTTAGATAGCAGACGATATTCCGGATCGGACGATTCTCAAGGATAAGTCGGCGATTTAAGGCTAAATCGGACCTTAACCGAGAATCGGACGATCTAAGTCGGTGATTTTTTGACAAACTCGGCGAACTCTCTAGGAGAGCTCGAGCCGGATTTTTAAAAAATCGCGATTACGATGGGATACCGGTGGTTCGGTATTAAGTCACAGGCATGAATCGCCAGTGATTCACTAGAATCACGATTACGACGGGATCACAATTTAGGACTACAATTCTAGATTTAAACCCCGGTGTTTTAGCCAAGCTCCAGCCATAGCGATAGAATGACTCTCGATCCTCATCAAGGCTATAGCGACAAGATGGGATATGATCATTAAGGCCACAGCGACAAAATTAACACCAGGGTACCATTAATTGTAGTCGCAAATATTTAGAATCTCATGGTTTGATTCGTAAATCGGAGTCGTAATTTAGATTCTTAAGTCGCACCTTGGACTTGTAAATCGTAAACTTGACTTGTAATCGTAATTTAGACTCTTTGTCGTAAATTAGATTTTGTAATCATCACTTAGACTCGTGGGTCGTAAGCTAGATCTGAGTAACGGGTGTCATCCGGCCAAAGAGACGGATTGATTCCTATGAAATTATCCCTTGTAGGTTTGCTGTATTAATCCTAGAACCGTAACGTAGGCTCGAAACTGGACTCGCAAATCCGTCGCTTTGGCTGGATGACAGTATTGGTCGGAATCGTAGTTTTTTGAGGCCAAGATAGTAAGTATTGGTAGACTGTAGATCTCGCCCCTTAGAGATCACCGAGTTTGTCATCAAATAGGCGATTCTTTACCTGAATCGCCGATTTACGACCATTACTCGTCGCCTGCCTGCATCATAATGGTTCATTAATGCGTCCCGTTATGACAACAGGCACGATGCTCGCCGCAGAGTGCGCCCCCAAAGATCCTATAAAAGGGGTCCTAAGGGGTCACTCCAAGGCAGATTACAAGTTCCACCACAATTTGAGCAATACAGGGAGAATTACCGATTCCCACACCAGAATCACCTATTCTCCTCTGACAGGATTTGATGTAGAGCGCGCGTCGTGGACTCCAGAGCCTCCGGCCCTCCTCGTAACCCATCGAGCCCCTAGTAGCTGATTTACCATCGAACCTCCGGTATCCCGTCGTAATCGTGTATTTTTTTTACAAAGTCCGGCTTGATTTTTCCTAGAGGGATAGCTCACTTTGTCAACTAAAATCGTCGATTTAGATCAAAAATCTTCGATTCTTGTCTGAAGCTTCAGTTGGATTTCCCTAGAAATCGCCGACTTCACCCTGAGAATCATCGATCCGGAATATCGTCTGCTAGTTAATAGTGTCGTCCACGACTCTGTTCAAAAACTCCCAAGAGTTGAAATCACCGATTTAAACCCCTAAATCGTTGATTTTCTTTGTTTTTGAGCAAGCTCGGTCAAGTCATCCTTGTTGTTGGAACTACTTCACTTTTGTTTTCAATGGCCCCCGAAAAACAAAAGCATTCTTACTCCACAAGATTGAGTAAGAAGATCCCTGCTAGAATGCCATAGATACCTGAGGGGGATCGCGGTGAGCATTCTCAGGCTAACATGCCTGAAGGGAATAAGGCTCAGTCTAATCAGCCCTCTAAGAAAACTTAGCTCCTCAACAGAATGAGGAGCTGATGAACCACTGAATTTTCTACCGGAGGCTCTGGAGTCCACGACGCGCGCTCTACATCAAATACCTGCAAGGAGAGAATAGGCGATTCTGATGGGAATCGGCGATTCTCTTAGTGTTTCTCTAGTGGAGATGGAACTTGTGTTGTGTCTTTGAGTGTCCCCTTGGGACCCTTTTTATAGGGTCTTGGAGGGCGCGATCAAAGGCGGACATCACGCCTGTTGCCATATTTGGATGCATTTATGGCCCGTTATGGCGTAGGCTGGCGGCGAGTAACGGTCGTAAATCGACGATTCAGGTATGGAAATCGCCTATTTATGGCAAACTCGCCGATTTTCAAGATGGCGGAATCTTACTTGCAAAAAAGGAAACATCCTGCAAAACAACTAGATCTGTCCAAAACGCATATTTTTATTTACTTATTGAACTTACCATGCGATTTTACCTTTCGTGATGCCCTTCCTTTGCTCAATAAAACCTTAGTAAATTTGGCCGAAGCGACATATCTTACCGTGCTCAATTTTTGACGACTTCTGGCCGAAGCGACAGAAGTGTCGGGAGAGTTTGTGATACTCCTCCCGAAATTTGACGACTTCTGGCCAAAGCGACAGAAATGCCGGGAGAGTTTGTGACACTCCCCCCAAAATATGACAACTTCTGGCCGAAGCGACAAAAGTGCCGAGAGAGTTTGTGACACTCCCTCCGAAATTTGACAACTTCTGGCCGAAGGGACAGAAGTATCGGGAGAGCTTGTGACACTCCCCCCAAGATTTGACGACTTCTGGCCGAAGCGACAGAAGTGTCGGGAGAGCTTGTGATACTCCCACTTGTAATGTGACGACTCCTGGCTGAAGCGACAGAAGTGTTGGGAGAGCTTGTGATACTCCCCCTCGAAATATGACGACTCCTGGCCGAAGCGACAGAAGTGTCGGGAGAATTTGTGATACTCCCCCCGAAATTTGACGACTTCTGGCCGAAGTGACAGAAGTGTCGGGAGAGCTTGTGATACTCCCCCTCGAAATTTGAGGACTTCTGGAGAGCTTGTAAGAGCCAAGCTTGTGACTGTCCTGGAGGAGCACCAGGACAGGTTCGTTTGGGACGGTGAGGCATTGACATAGATTGCGCGTCAAATCATGACGCACAAACTCAATGTTGACCCATCCATTCCAGCTCGGTGTCAGAAGCGTCGAGTACTCACATCTGACAAGAGGGAAGCAGCCAACGAAATTTTTTCGAAACTACTGAATATTGGACACATTCAGGAAATTCGATATCCAACTTGGTTGGCTAACCCCGTCCTTGTCAAGAAACCCAATGGTAAGTGGCACATGTGCATTGATTTCACTGATCTCAATAAAGCATGCCCCAAGGACAGTTACCAGCTACCATCTATCGACGAACTAGTCAATGGGGCATCCGGTAACGAGCTCCTCTTTATGATGGATTCTCACTCAGGATACAACCAGATCCTGATGAAGAAAAATATCCTTCATCACGGATTTAGGGATATTCTGTTATAGAATAATGTCATTCGGTTTAAGGAATGCTAGGGCTACATTCCAACGCTTATTGGACAAGGTTTTTGCGGACCAGAACGGGCATAATGTTTTCGCTTACGTTGATGACATCCTAGTCAAATAGTCAAGCATAGAAAAGCACCTTAATGATCTGAGAGAAACCCTAGATACATTCAAGCAATATGGAATGAAGCTTAACCCTGCTAAGTGTGCATTTGGGATCAAGGAAAGCAAGTTCCTTAGTTTCTATATAGGTCAGCATGGCATCAAACCTAATCCCAATAAAATCCAAGCGATTCTCGATATGGAAGCCCCCCGCACAATCAAAGATGTACAAAGGCTGAACGGTCAAATCAATGCACTCATTTGTTTTATATTGCAAACAACTGACAAGTGTAAACCGTTCTTTCAATTACTGAAAACTGCGGCTAAGGGGAGTATCTCTTGCACACAGGAATGCAATGACGCATTTACTAAGTTAAAAGCACACATGTCCTCGCTTGAAATGCTGACATCACCCAAAGATGGGAAGGATCTGTACTTATACATAGCAACTTCGGAAGAAGCCGTGCTTGCAGTCCGCAATGCGTAAAAAGGACAAGGACCAAATCCCTATCTACTCCCACTCGAAGCGACTGAAAGGTGCAGAGATACGATATTCTCCGATTGAGAAAATCGTATATGTGTGATCCACGCTTGTCATCTCTTTCAAGCTGTAGGGAACTTCATCGTCGAACTCACACCTACTAACGTAGCACAACCTTGGATTGTGGAAGTAGACAGTTCGATTTGCAGCACATGCTCAGATATTGGAGTGAAAATCCATAGTCCAGATGGAAAAAATTACGAACACTCGGTACGACTTCACTTTCCGACATCCAACAATGTCACGGAATACGAACCAGCTATACATGGTCTGAAGTTGTTAAAAACTCTCGGCGCTGAGAATGTCACGCTTCGCACTGACATCCAGCTCGTAGCTAGGAAAACCACTTGTGAGTTTGCCTGCAAAGAACCACAAATTACCAAATATGTAGAGGCAATGGTGGCACTCACCAAACAGTTTTCTGAGTTCAAAATCGAGTAAATACCTCGGACCTTAAATACAACAGTTGATGCATTAGCACGTCTAGCTTCGGCTTGGGAAGGAGGGCAGCGTGAAATTTTAGTGGACTCTATGCTCCAGCCCACATGCCAAGTATTGAATGTCAGTTCTAATCCTCATGAAGATTGGAGACAGCCAATAATTGCATTCATCCAAAATGGAGTACTTCCTAACAATAAGGGTGAGGCATAAAACTAAAATACAAGGTTGTCAAGTATTGCGACGTCGGAGGAGTACTTTACAAAAAGTCTTTCGACAGCCCGCTGTTTCGCTGTTTGTCCAAACCAGATACGGATAGCGTAATCCTGGAAGTACACGAAGGTTCGTGCGGACTCCACGTGGGAGGAAGAGCACTAGCTCTGAGGTTAGAAGCTTGCACTTACGTCCGCAAGTGCCGAGCATGTCAGTGGCACAGTCCAATGCAACAGAAACCATCCGCGGACATGACTCCGATCTTGAGCACGATCCCATTCGCAAGGTGGGGACTGGACATAGTAGGTTCATTTCCACCCTCCACATCTCAGACTCAATTCATATTTGTAGTAGTAGACTACGTTACAAAATGGGTCAAGGCCCAAGCGGTAGCAAAGATCACTCAAGATGCGGCAATCAAATTGATCTACTGCTCCATAGTCTGTCGATTCGGAATTCCCCAACACATTTTCACGGACAACGGCACATAATTCATGGGAGGAAGATTTTGAAGAATATGTGAAGACCTGGGCACAAAACTTAACTTCGCTTCCGTTTACTGACCTCAGGCAAATGGGCAAAAGAATTGAAAAGTAAATCGAATCGGCAAAAGGGGCCTGGGCATATAAGTTGTGTGAAGTCCTATGGGCATATCGCACAACGAGTATTAACTCCACGGAAAACACCCCCTTCGCAATGACTTATGGAGTAGAAGCCATCGTACTAATCGAGATGAGTATACCAACATACAGAGTCTCGAACTACGACGAGCAAACCAATAATCAAAATCTAGAAACAGAGCTAGCGTTAAAAGAGGAAACCTATGACGAAGCAAACCTGCACAATGAATCGTACATGGCCAGCTATCAAGATACCACAATCGCCAAGTACGAAAAAAAGATATTCCTATCAGGGACTCTCGTCACGCTTAAGGCTTGCATTACAGAAAGTAATAGACCAAAAAATAAGTAATAAGTTTTCATCCAACTTCGAGGGGCCCTACATCATCGAAGAAGAGTTATGGCCAGATACCTATCGCTTGCGACGGCACGACGGGACAATGGTCTTGAACACCTGGCACAAAGACAACATGCAACAATACTACGACTAGTATTGTTGCATTCTTTATTTCTTAGTTTCTCTTTGTATGTATGGTAATCTATTATAAATTGCAAAATAGAATAGCTATTTTTTATTTTGTAAAAATCTTTTTTTTTAAGTCAATCAAAATTACTCTTAGTCCAACACGATGCGTTCGTCAGGGATTATAAGATGCTTGCGACACTTTTCCACTACCTATTCACAACTCCCAGCGATACCCTAAATTTAAGATCTATTTTGTCGCTATGGCCTCAATAAATCAAGGATTAATTCGTCGCTATGGCCCCAATGATCCTATCCTATCTTGTCGCTACTGCCTTGATGCGGATCAAGAGTCACTTCGTCGCTACAGCCGGAGTCGGACTACATTTTAGAGTTCAAATCCAGTGTTAGGTAGTCAACGAGTATTTACGAATCTAACCCAAAGGTTCTAAATATTTATCTAATTTACGGCAAGTAAGGTTAAAATTGCGCTTCCAACCTTAATTTGCGACCCACGCGTTCAAATTAGAACTCAATAAGTATTTGTGAACCTAATCACAAGGATCCAAATATCCGCGATAGTTTTTGTATATCTTATCTTGACTTACCATGTAAATTATGTTTTGCGACTCTAAGTTAGTTTGAAATATAGGTTATTTGCGAATTTAACTAACGATTGAATTACGATTTGTACGACCAGACTTACGTCCAGATTGGCTAAGCGAGGATTAGCAGAGTCTAAGTTAGACTTATGAATCTAGTTTCGAGCCTAGGTTACAATTTAAAAATAACTTATACGAATAATTAACTAGAAAAGAAAAAATAATTCATTAATATTCATAAAAAATTACAATATCATCACACAAAATCATTACAAAAATGTAAGCATATCTAATCCTCTTTGGCTTTCTTCTTGAGCTCGTCAAGAACTTCCTTGTGCTTAGACACCTCCTCAGGATTTGCCACGATCCATGCCAATATGTCAGAAACATAGTTGGTAGGCAAGCTAGAGAACACGGAGGGACCAAAATAATTGATGCCTTGAAGTTGATCGGATTGATCATCGTTTTTAAACTTTAAGTCCTTCACCAACTCTGAAGAAGTATGTAGATCTCCCTCGACCTTCTTCAACCCTTCTGCAGATTGAGAGAGTTGACCTGTCGCATCTTTTTGCTTTTTTTCAGATTGGGAAAGGCTCTCCCAGAGTTCCTCAATAGTGGAGTGCAAAGTAAGAGAACTCCCAATCTCCAAATCCAGCTGAACTTTCAAATCCTGAGCTACTTTTTGAGCCGTAGCCTCAACAGTCATATATATGAGCATCACGTTCTTTACGAAAGGTCAGGATCTTGCCAACATATTCATCAATTTCTTTCTGCTGGTCTTCGATGGCCTTGTTCTTCTTGGGAATAATATTGTTCTCCAGATTTTGACATCTCTGGAGCACATTCCTCATCGATGTCACCTCCTTCACTATAGCTTGGTACTTCCCATCAAGAGTATTATATTTTTCTTGGGCTCGGAGGGAGTTATTGAATGTATGCATCCCAAGGCAAGCATTCGCTGCATAGGCACCCTACAAAATAAAATCAATCAATTAGCAAAAGAAATAGATATATAGAAGAAAATAATCTCTCGAAAGCAAGTCACTTACAGCGGTCATAATTTGTTCCAATTGACCCCTAAGCCAATCTCCAGGTTTGGCTTTCAGAAGTTGCGTCACTTCGAAATCCACATAAAGACCAGGGTAATTGAATACGGATTCAAAAGGAACAAACACATGCTTTTCGATCGTCGTGATCGAGAGCTTGAACCTATCTCGAAGGTGCTCCGAGGTTTTTCTTCTTCAGCTTTTCGGAGTTCAATAAGCTTGGCACTCCTCACATGAGCAGCCAAGTGAGGAGGCAATGCATCACAATAGTGATGCTATCATTTCTTCTTTGGCGCAGGTTTTCCTTCAGAATCCAAGGACTTCAGATAGCCAGCCACATCAGAAAAAGAGAAGTCCTCTCTCTGACAGAGAGCAAAAGGGACCCCTCTACCGCACTGGCTGAGCGCAAGATCTTTCGAGATTTTGTTAACTTAATTCAGCTCCGCCGCTGTGAGTTCATGTGGAACATCCATGTATAAGCGGCTAGTGTCAATCCAATTTTCCCGACTCCCGGGAACAAATTCAGAGTTGATGAAGAAAAACTCCTTCGTCCATTGCCCTCCATAGTTCGAAGGGAGCTTAGTCACAAGGTCTCGATCATGAAATCTTTTGGACAACCTGACTCGACACGATTCGGATTGAGGAGCTCTGTGCAGCTTGTAGTACCAGAAGAATAAGCTTCCAGCAGAGGGAATATTCAAACTCCAATAACTGTTGGAGAACCCTCTCAGATATATGTAGAATTCCGCCTGAAACTGCGACAACGACACCTCAGTCGCGAGCAGAATCTCACTCATCAAAGTTTGAATAGGAAGCACACGGAAGTGCTTGAAGTACAACTTCAGAATCGCTTGAAACCTCACTGGCGGAATATTTGCGGGCTGATAGTGCGATCCAAAAAAGTGCAAGTGTCCGGATATGTGCGTCCCTCGAAGTAACTCCCGTGCATGGTACGCAGTGATGATTGAGGGAGGATGTATCATGCCTGACTCAGGCACACGGGGACGGTTCATGGAAACTTCTTCGAAACAACCCTTATTGGTAAGGCTCATGTACAAGAAGTAGGCGGATCGTGCCATTGGGCCGAGTCTCACAATGAGCGAACCCCATAGGGTTGACAACCCCCTCATCAAGTTCAGTAGGCGGCGAAGGAGATCTCGCTCCGTCAGAAGGATCACGGGCATTGCCCCCGTCGGCAAATTGGTTCTCGCCGCAATCCACAAACATCTCTATTTCATAATCAATACTCCGAAGATTATGAAGTCTCTCTTCCTCAGGTGGAAGATGAACCTTCCCCATTCTATGAACTTTAGGAACGGAAGATCCATCCTCGCCATGTCGAAACTTGTGATTTTTGCGTTTCTTTTTCTTGACGGTATTGTCGTCATCGGCACGTTTATGCTTACTTGAGTCCAATCTAGAGGTAATAACCCCCTCGGAATTGATAATGAGGAAGTCGGGATTCGTCTCTGGTGAGACATGCCTGATCACGTCAGTCACTCCCAGCAACGCCCTTCAAACAAGGAATAGGGTTCCGTCGCTATATGCCGGACCCCCGGAAAGGCTTCCACGGTGCGGAGCACGTGTCTACGTCAAGAGCTCAAGCCAACACTTGGGAGTCGCCGATTGGGACTACCAAGTCGCCGACTCCAGGGGGGAATCGCCAACTCTAGGCCTCGTGGACAGCTCTGGTAGGCTGCCACTAGTCTCATGGGGAGTCGGCGATTGAACCTCTGGATCGGCGATTCCCATACCTGAATCGCCGACTCCCAGCCGTTACTTGAGCGGACTCTCGCCATTAAGGCATTCCTTAATAGGGTACCTTAATGGCGTGGGCCCCACTCGAATGAATGGGGAAACGTCCCCCAAGACCCTATAAAAGGGGTCCTTGGGGGACCTCTACCCTCAACTCATCCTCTCTTGACTCACACTCCACACTAGAGAATCCAAGGAGCCCGAATCGCCTACTCCCACGTGAGTCGCCGATTCCCCTCCTCTTCTGCAGGTGTTTGACGTAGAGCGCGCGTCGTGGACTCCACAGCCCCCGGCTCATCTCGCCACCCCGCGAGCCCACTGGTAGAAGATTTCGTGCTTCATCAGCTGGCGCCGTCTGTGGGACTATCGAACCACGATATCCCGTCGTAATCGCGAAATTTTCTTCGCAAAGCTTAGCTCGATTCCCTTCGGGTGAGTCGCTAACTTTGTGTCAAGGAACTTCCGATTCACACAGGCAATCGCCGATTCCACCCAGTGAATCGCCGATTGCGGGTTATTCTGCTAGTTAAGAGTGCTGTCCACGGCCAAACTCGAAAGAAGAGCAACCTAAAGCAGTCACCGATTCCACTTGTGCAAGTCGCCGATTCCACCTTTGTGAATCGCCGACTCCCATAGTGAATCGCCGACTCCACTTGGTTCTTTCTCTCGGGCTAGTTCTAGCAATCACTTGCTCTCTAGTTGGAACACGCTTTTGCCTACAATGACTTCCGAAAGGCAAAAGCACGGCTATCAACTGAGGACCAAAAGCAAATCCTCGGTGATACCTGACAGGGCCCAAACTGACCCTCCTCAAGAAAACAGGCCAGAGCAGCCTGAGGAGCCTCAAGTCAGTCAGCGCCCCCAAACATCAGCTCCTCCCGCTTTAGAGGAAAGGCTGTCCAAATTCATGCAGAGCATGGAGCAAAGGATGGGCAACCTCGAAAAAGCGAGGAGTCAGAGGACCTTCAGCCTCTGCCTCTCACAATTCTCCATCTGGGGAGAAAAAGGAGGGTCCTCAAGGATGGGACCTAACAAGAGTCTTACTGAGAAGACTCTCACAACTCGGTTTGTGGAAGATCTTCGTCGGAAGTTGGCAGCCAAACCAGCGGCCAGCGGTCCGATGGAATTTCTAAGGATCAAAAGTGCTCCTTTTCGAGAGGACCTTTTGAAGGTATCCTTCCCACAAACCTAGCGGGTACCAAGGATAGAAGCGTATGATGGTTCGGGTGATCCAAGAGATCACATCAACCTCTACCTTAGCGTCTTGGAACCGCAGACCACCGATAACGCACTGTTGTGCCGGGCATTCCCCGGTACTCTCAAGGGCAGTGCCTATCGGTGGTTCTCTGGTCTACCAGCTGGATCAATCTCCAGCTTCACAGACCTTTCATCCAAATTCATCGCCCAACACGTGGGGATGATTAGGATCAAACACAGTGCCAACGCACTGCTAGCACTACGACAGAACAAACTGTCGCTAAGGGATTATACAATCAAGTTCACCTCAATGATGACAGAGGTGAGCGATTTAATCCCAAGTCTGGCCATAGCGGGATACACAAACGGGCTTGTACCCTACTCCCCTCTGGCACAACATCTTACACTCCACAAGGTGGAGACTCTACCTGACCTCTTCCAGCAAGCTCAAGCGTTCATTGAGGTGGAAGAGCAGAATGAGAACAAGCTGGTGGAACTTGAGACCACTAGCTACAAAAAACCAAAG
>LFYR01000947.1:29539-66671 GCA_001185155.1 Zostera marina | reverse complement strand
GTTCTATTGGCCTGGAACTAGATTCTGATAGTCCCGCGAGCCCACTGGTAGCAGATTCCGTGCTTCATCAGTCTCAACAACACGGATTGGATTAGCAGTTTGTTCATTCAAAATCGCCAATCCAGATGGTAGAATCAGTGATTTATATCGTATCTTCACCGATTCCGAGTCAGCAACTTGACGACCTTTGCTCTTTGGTGAGACATGCCTGATTACGACAGTCACTCCTAGCAACGCCTTTCAACAAGGACTAGGGTTCCGTCGCTTTACGCCGGACCCCCGGAGAGCTCCCACGGTGCGGAACAAGTTCATCGTCCAAATCGCTGAGTTAGCCCGTAAGTCACGATTGGACTACCAAGTCGCCGACTTAGGGCCCATATCGGCAGTATGGTAGACTGCACATCTCGCCCCTGGAAACTCGGCGAGTTTGCCCTAAATATGCGATTTCCATATCTGAATCGCCGACTTACGACTGTTACTCACCGCCAGCCAACGTCATAAATGTTTCTATATATGACCATAGGCGCGATGTCCGCCTTTGACCACGCCCTCTGAGACCCTATAAAAAGGGTCCCAAGGGGACACTCAAAGACACAACACAAGTTCTACTCTCACCAGAGGATCACTAAGAAACTCGCCGATTCTCACTAGAATCGCCTAGTTTCTACTTGCAGGTATTTGACGCAGAGCGCTCGTCGTGGACTCTAGAGCCTTCGGCATCACCTCGCACCACCGCGAGCCTTGGTAGCAGATTCAGTGCTTCATCAGCTGGCATCATCTGTGGGACTACCGAACCACCGGTATCCCTTCGTAATCGCGATTTTTTTTTGCAAAGTTCGGCTCGAGCTCTCCTGGAGGGTTCGCCGACTTTGTCAACTAAGTCGCCGATTTAGATCGATAGCCGATTCTCGGCTCAGGTCCGATTTATTCCTAAATTGCCGACTTAGCCTTGAGAATCGTCTGATCCGGAATATCGTCTACTAAGCTAAGAGTGCTATCCACAACTCTGTTCAAAAACTCCCAAAGTCAAAGTCGCCGATTTAGATCCCTAAATCGCCGATTCTTTCTTTGTTTTTTGAACAAGCTCGGTCAAGTCATCCTTTGCTTTGGAACTTACGTCTTCGCATAGGTTGGAATTTTCCCAACCAAAAATCGCCTATTTGGGGGCAAATTCGCCTATTTATGGGCAAACTCGTCCATTCGATCATCATCTTCATTCATCGCTTTGGCAGAATAATACTACTCATAGCCCAGCTCTTTGACCGAAATGAAAATCCATCACCACGGTTGGATTCGCCTCGTCATTTCGGTAAAAAAGTTTTCTCTACGAGTACCAAAGAGAAGAATTTCCAAAGAGTGTCAGGAATCTTTTCTGGGATAGGTCTAAACAGGCATCCCAAAAACCACCTCCGGCGCACGATTTTCTGCCGAAAAATTGCAAAAAATTTGCGATATTTTTTGCTAATTTCAAACTTTGGGAACTAGTAGTACTCCTCAAGGGGGTTACAAAACTGCAAAGAAATATCATACAAAATTTTTTCTGTTTTGTGACACCCGGGGGGCAGGTACCTACCCATAGCTTCCGACACTTCGGAAGAACTTCTACTCGTTGCCCATTGCTTCAGCCCGGTTGAAGTAACCATCCCGGCTATTTATGGATCCTGTTGCTAAGGGTCAGAAGAAAGCTCTTGCCACTGCTACTACGGTAAGAGCTTCTAGCAGAAGGATTGGTCCTCGTAGTGTACCAACCTTTAATGCACCATCAACTACATATGAAGTGTCCTCACCACTCCCACTAAATGGGGGTGTGAACCCAACTCCGACAACATAGGAGAGGCTTGCGCACATGCATGCTATCATGTTGAAGTTGGACAAAAGGATAACCAACCTAGAGGCTTCAAGGAGCCGGACCACCATACGATATACAACAAGCAAGTCTAACCCACATTTGAGGATGACAAACTTAAGTACACATCATCGGCCCGAATCAAGGATATCCAAGGAACTTCGAGAGCTCAAGGGAAAGAGTCCTGCAATCTCAAGGCAACCCGAATCCAACTCGCATCACTCTTCTATGGGAGACAACCACGGTGAAACAAAGAGACACAAGCATCTCAGTTCTCACCACAAGTCCGCAATATATCACTCGGGTATACCTTCGAGTTCCACGTCTAGTACGGATTACGATGCCACACTCATGAATAGGGTAATCAAGGAAGTGCTTCATAAAGACAAGCATGATATAAGGGACCCACATGATTTTCTCAGAATAGGAAGGGCACCATTTCATAGGGACCTCCTGAGAAAACCTTTTCCGCAATCTTGGCGGTGTCCGAAGATAGACTCGTATGATGGATCGGCAGATCCAGAGGATCATGTTAAACTCTACCTGAATATCTTGGAGCCGCAAACTACCGATAATGGGTTGTTGTGTCGGGCCTTCCCTGGCACTCTGAAAGGCAATGCATATCGATGATTTTCCGGTCTGCCAGTAGGCTCAGTCTTCAGCTTCGCGGACCTCTCTTCCAAGTTCATCGCCCAACATGTGGGGATGATCAGAATAAAATACAGTGCCAACGTACTACTGGCACTACGACAGAACAAGCTGTCTCTGAGGGATTACACGATTAAGTTCACTTCGATGATGACAGAAGTAAACGATCTAATCCCAAGTCTGGCCATAGAAGGATACATGAGAGGGTTGGTACCCTTCTTCCCTTTGGCTCAGAATCTAATGCTCCATAAAGTGGAGACCCTGCCCGACCTCTTCCAACGAGCTCAATCATATATTGAGATAGAAGAGGAGGACAATGAGAAGCTGAACGAACTCGAGCCGTCCAGCCTGAAGAAACCTCGCTATGCTGAAGAAGATACAAGTTTCCAGTCTGAAACCTCGACTAGTCTTCTTCGATACAGCGATGAGTCTCCGGGTAGCAGTTATGGCTACCAAAGTCATAGCTCACACCCTAAATCCAGTAGCAATTATGGCTACCAAAGTCATAACTCACACTCTCAGTCTGGTAACAGTTATGGCCACCAAAGTCATATCTTACGCTCTCAATCCTATGACAGTGATGGCAACCAAAGCCACAGTTCACACTCACAATCGAGTGCGGAACTATCATCTGTCAGAAGAAAGATAGGATTGGCCAGAGTAACCAGATCGGCTATGCATCCGACAGTGGTAACCAAACAACAAAGGAAATCATCTATTTTTTTGGTTGTCACTTCTATTGTTCTCAACCATGTAATAGCGATATTATTCTAAGTAGATGTCTCCTTTAACCCGTGGAGGTATTATGCGATATGTATGCCACATTTAGAATAATCATCCATCACTTTAGACGGATCAATCACTCATCGCTTAGGCTGGGTGACATCCATCGTTTCAACCTTATCTAACATCTATTCGACCCACGAGTCAAAGTGATAGTTATGAAATCTAATTTACGACAAAGAGTCTAAATTACGATTACAAGTCTAGTTTACGATTTACGAGTCAAGATGCGACTTAAGAATCTAAATTACGACTCACGAATATTTGCGAATCAAACCCTAAAATTTTAAATATTTACGAATCTAAGTTCTCTTTCAAAATCTAATTTACGACGTACAAGTCTAAATTACGATGAAAAATAAATACACCTATGATTTTTTGTAATTCTGAGTCAGTTTGGGAATTGTCTGCGAATCTGACTAACGGCTAAATTACGACTCTTAATTACAACCAAGCTTACGGCCAGAGTACGGCCAGAGTGCCTAAGTGGGGGATATAAAACCAAACTTACGTCCAGTATGGCTAAGTGGGGGTTACAAAATCTAGTTTACGGCCAGAGTGTCTAAATTACGATTTACGAGTCCAGTTTCGAGCCTACGTTACGGTTCTAGGATTAATACGGCAAAACACCAGGGTTCAAATCTAGAATTGTAGTCCTAAATTGCGGATCTTACCCTAGGATTCCAAATAATATTGTGCATCTTAATTTTTGGTTTATTTGTACTATTCTTTGGAACTCTACGTTAATTTGAAGATATAAATTATCCGCAAATTTAACTGACGACTGAACTACGATTCGTACGACTAAGCTTACGTCCAGAGTGGCTAAGCGAGGGTTTGCAGAGTCTAACTTACATCCAGAGTGACTAAGTTACGGCTTGTAAATCTAGTTTTGAGTCTTGGTTACAATTTAAAGATGATTTATATGGAAGATTAGCAAAGAAAAGACAAAAGATAGTTCATTGATAGTCAAAATAGAAAGATTGCAAAATATTCCGAAAAATCATTTCATATGTCGCGACTACATGATTATCGGGGGGAGTATCACAAGCTCTCTCCAATACTTTCGTTACACGAATATTTTAAAAGTTGTCGGTTTGACTTTCGAGGGGAGTATCACAAGCTCTCTTCAATACTTCTATCACCTCGGGCAGAAACATCCAAAACATAACTCTACAATCTATCACAATGGCACGATTTCAGGGGGAGTATTACAAACTCTCTCCGACGCTTCTGTCACTCTAGCCGAAAGTCGTCTCGCCCATCTTTGGAGGAGAGTATCATAAACTCACATCAACACTTCTGTCGTCTTGGCTAGAAGTCGTCAACACTTCTGTCGCTTCGGCCAGAAGTTGTCACAATTCAGAAGGAGCATCACAAACTCTCTCCGACACTCCTACCACTTCAGCCAGAATATGGCACATTTTTATGCAGGAGTTAAAGGGAGAGTATCACAAGCTCTCCCGACATGTCTGTCGCTTCGGCGGAAATCGTCGAATCTCGAGGGGGAGCATCACAATCTCTCCCAACATTTCTATCGCTCCGACCGGAAATCGTCGAATTTCGAGGAGGAGTATCACAAGCTCTCCCGACATTTCTGTCACTCTGGCCGGAAATCGTCAGACTTCGAGGGGGATTATCACAAGCTCTCCCGACATTTCTATCGCTTCGGCGGGAAATCGTCAAATTTCAGGGGGGGAGTATTACAAGCTTTCCCGACACTTCTGTCGCTCTGACGAAGTCGTCAAAATAAGCACGGTAAAATCTGCCGCTTCGCCCAGATTTACCAAGGATTGTTTCGAGCAAAAGGAGAATGTCACGAGAGGTAAAATCACACGGTATGTTCAATTGGTCAATAATAATATGCGTTTTAGACTGATCTAGTTATTTTGCAGGATATTTTCTTTTTTGCAGGAATTATTTTGTCGTTTCGGCTAGAATCAGACTCTGATAGTGAGTCAATCTATCCTGCCGCTTTTGCCTTGATAGACTAGAAATCATTCTGTCGCTTTGGCCTTAATGGTCTCAACCCGTCTCAACCTTGAAGGGGTAACCGTCGTTGCGGACATAAAAGTCATACTTGATCAGGGTGGACTATAAACATTAGTTCTATCGCTTCGGCTAGAACTTGGTTCTATCGCTTTGGCTAGAACTCGATTTTGTCGCTTCGGCCTGAATCAGGATATGTCGCTTCAGCCAAAATTAATCTTGTCACTCCGGCCTTGATAAATACAGTGCAGTCACTCTTGATCAGGGTTAGACTATAAACAGGTAGTTTCGTTGGCCTGGAACTCGATTCTATCGGTTCGATCCTACAGAGTCAATCCATTCTTGTCGCTTAGGCCATAATGGATACGGAATCAGTACGTCATTGTGGGCGGAATGATTCGATCTCATCATGTCGCTTCGACCTTGATGCGGATCACACACTGAACCTTGGCTGGAGGGGTACTGGCTATACACGCATGTTTCTTGTGCTCTCTTCAGGGAGGAGTACTGGTGAGACATGCCTGATTACGGCAGTCACTCCCAGCAACGCCTTTCAACAAGGACTAGGGTTTCGTCGCTTTACGCCGGACCCCCGGAGAGCTCCCGCGGTGCGGAACAAGTTCATCGTCCAAATCACCGAGTTAGCCCGTAAGTCACGATTGGACTACCAAGTCGTCGACTTTAGGGTCAAATCGCCGAGTTAGGGCCCAGATCGGCAGTATGGTAGATTGCACATCTCGCCCTTGGAAACTCGGCGAGTTTGCCCTAAATAGAGGATTTTCATACCTGAATCGCCGACTTACGACCGTTATTCGCCGCCAGCCAACGTTATAAATGTTTCCATATATGACCATAGGCGCGATGTCCGCCTTTGATCACGCCCTCCAAGACCCTCTAAAAAGGGTCCCAAGGGGACACTCAAAGACACAACACAAGTTCCACTCTCACCAGAGCATCACTAAGAAACTCGCCGATTCTCACTACGAAACTCGCCGATTCTCACTAGAATCGCCTAGTTTCTACTTGCAGGTATTTGACGTAGAGAGCGCGTCGTGGACTCCAGAGCCTCCGGCATCACCTCGCACCACCGCGAGCCCTGGTAGCAGATTCAGTGCTTCATCACTCTTCTTTGTGAATTTCAGGGGCTCTGGGGCCATACTGACAATCGGTGATTTCCCAAGAGAAGTCGCCGATTTATTCACGGAGGACCCAGTGATCTCACCACGTTCGATCTCAGGCTCAGCCCTAGGTTGAGCCACAGGAGCCTCTTCCGAGATCGCAGATTTCTTGGTAGAATTCGCCAACTTCTCAGGCGAGGGCTCAAGCAGTTCAAATACAATGGCACGAGTGTTCAGGTCCGCATGCGACTGGGCCATCAGACTCGCCGATTCCTGACCATGATGGGGTGAACCCTCATGCACCGGTGACGGAATCGGTGATTCGATGATGTCTAGCGTCGCAGCTAGACTGTGATCTATGTCATCTTGCATCAGTTGCTGGACTATCTCTTCGGTCTCCGACTCGGTCATCGGAGTAACGGTGGGTTTAGGTTTGGCCATTTTCAGTGAAAATCGACGATTTAGAGAAAAAAATCAGAGATTTAAATTGGCGATTCGGGTTAGGATTTTAGACGATTTTCTGAGCAAGGATTTAGGAGTGGAGTGACAATTATAATAATCTCACTCCTATTTATAATCATTGGAAAAATTGCAAAACCACCGCGAAAAATCTGGAAATCACACAAAGGAGAATCACTGATTGATCTCCAAATCCCTGAAATCTCGCAAGAATCGGCGATTTACTTAAGAAATCGCCTATTCCACGCAATTATCATGGGATAGGGAAGATAAATTTCCATATTTGGGGAATTTGCAGATATTCTTCAGGATCCCAAGGATCTTCTAAAAGATCCGCCAGTTCATAATTAAGATCGGCAATTTCTTGAAAAATCGGCTAAATTCGCAACACTACCCCGAGGCTAAAGTCACCGATTTAGAACACTAAATCGCCGACCCAGGGTAGAACACACTATCTTTTGGAGGGGGGAGTATCCCAAACTCTCCTCGACACTTCTGTCGCTCTGGGCGGAAGTCGTCAAATTTGTGGGGGGGGTATCACAAACTCTTCTCGACACTTCTGTCGCTTCGGCCAGAAGTCGTCACATTTCGGGGGGAGGGAGCATCACGAAATCTCTCTGACACTTTTGTCGCTTTGGCCAGAGGTTGTCACATTTCTTGCAGGTACTCAAGGAGGAGTATCACGAACTCTTCTCGATACTTCTGTCGCTCCGGCCAGAAGTTGTCGAATACGAGCATTGGTAAATCTGTTGCATTATCCAGATTTACCATGGATTCATTCGAGCTAAGGAGGGATAGCGCGAAAGGTAAAATCATGCGGTAAGTTCAATTAGTCAATAAAATATGTGTTTTAGACTGATTTAGTTATTTTGTAGGTATAATTCTGTCGCTTTGGGCAGAAGCAGATCTATCTTGTTGCTTTGGCCTTGATAGATCAAGGATCATTTTGCCACTTTGGCCTTAATGATCCTAACCCATCATTTCGCTTTGGCATTGATGGTTTAACTGTCGTTGTTGACATAAAAGTTTCTCTTGATCGGCGTTGGACTATAAACAATAGTTTTATCGCTTTGGCTAGCTAGAACTAGATTTTGTCGATTTGGCCAGAATCAAGTCTATTTTATCCCTTTGATCTTAATGGACCAAGAATTATTTTATCGCTTTGACCTTAATAAATCTCTTGATGAAGCACGAAATCTGCTATCAGGGGGCTCACGGTGTTGCGAGGAGGGCCGGAGGCTCTGGATTCCATGACGCGCGTTCTACGTCAAATCTTGTCATAAGAGAATAAGCGATTCTGGTGTGGGAATCGGCAATTCTCTCTGTATTGCTCTAGTTATGGTGGAACTTCCATTATGCCTTGGAGTAACCCTTTGGGACCCTTTTTATAGAGTGTTTGGAGGCGCACTCCACGGCAGGCATCACGCCTGTTGCCATAACGGGGCTCATTAATGGCCCATTATGACGCTGGCAGGCAAGAAGTAACGGACGTAAATCGGCGATTCAGGTATGGAATCGCCTATTTAGTGGCTAACTTTGCGAGTTCTGAGGGGTGAGATCGGCAGTCTACCATACTGACTATCTAGGCCTAACTCGGTGATTTACCACTAAAGTTGTCGATTTGGTAGTCCAATCACGATTTACGGGTTAACTCAGTGATTTAACGATGAACCTTGTTCCGCACCGTGGGAGAATTCCGGGGGTCTGGCATATAGCGATAGAACCGAGTCGTTATTGAAGGGTGTTGCTGTGAATGACTGACGTAATCAGGCATGTCTCGCCAGTACTCTCCCCTGAAGAGAGCACAAGAAACATGCCGATATCGCCAGTTTCCCTCCCAAGCAAGGTTGTGTGTGATTCACATCAAGGCAAAAGCGACAAGATGAGATCAAATCATTGTGACAACAGCGACATAATGACTCTGGATCTATTAAAGCCAAATAGACAAAATAGATTGATTTTGGCCGAAGCGACAGAATCTAGTTCTAAACCACATAACTACGTGTTTATAGTCCGACCCTAATCAAGGGCGACTTTTGTTGTGCATCAATGCCAAAGCGATAAGATGAGAGAATTATTAAGGCCAAAGCGATAAAATAATTCTTTTTTCATTAACGCCAAACGACAAAATAGATCTTGATCTATTAAAGATAAAGCATCAAAATAGATCTGATTCTTGCCAACGCGACATAATCTAGTTCTAGCAAAAACGGTAGAACTAATATTTATAGTCAACCCTGATCACGAGCGACTTTATATCCGCAACGACGGTTAACCCAACAAAATAAATAAATGGAATGATGGGTTAGGATCATTAAGGGCAAAGCAATAAAATGATCCTTGATCTATCGAGGCCAAAGCGACAAAATAGATCTGATTTTGGCCAAAGCGATAGAATCACACCTGCAAAAAAGAAAACATCCTACAAAATAACTAAATCAGTAAAAACGCATATTTTATAGACTTATTGAATTTACCGTGCGATTTTACCTTTCACGCTATCCCTCATTTGCTCAAATAAATCCTCGGTAAATCTGGCCAAAGCGACAGATTTACCGAGCTCATATTCGACAACTTCCGGCCGGAGCTACAGAAGTGTCGGGGAGAGTTTACGATACTCCCTCTTGAGTACCTGCATAAAATGTGACGACTTCTGGCCAAAGCGATAAAAGTGTCGGAGAGAGTTTGTGATACTCCCCCTTGAAATGCGTTAACTTCTGGCCAAAGCGACAGAAGTGTCGGAGAGAGTTTGTGATACTCCCCCCGAAATGTGACGACTTCTTGCCAAAGCGACAGAAGTGTTAGAGAGAGTTTGTGATACCCCCCCCGAAATGTGACTACTTTTGGCCAAAGCGACAGAATCTGTTGGAGAGAGTTTGTGATACTCTCCTCCCCGAGATGTGACGACTTCCGGCCGGAGCGACAAAAGTGTCGAAGAGAGTTTGTGATACTTCCCCACGAAAGATAGTGTGTTCTACCCTGGGTCGGCGATTTAGTGTTCTGAATCAGCGATTTTAGTCTCAGGGTACTGTTGTGGGCAATTTTGTAATTTACCTATGTAGATCGGCGATTTTCTTGTAAAATCGGCGATCCTTACTGTGAGCTGGAGGATCTCTTAGAAGATCCTTGGGATCTTGGGGAATATTTGCAAATTTTCCAAATATGGAAATTTCTTTACTCTATCCCATGATTTCTTCGCAGAATCTATGACTTTTTGAGTAAATCGCCGACTTTCGAAGATTTGAAAATCAATTAGCGATTTTCCTTCGCGTAATTTTTGGATTTTCTAGGGGAGTTTTGCAATTTTTCCGAGGAATATAAATAGTGCCGGTATTATTTTAATCTGAATATCACTTTCCTCAAATCGCCCAAACCCTAATCCCGAATTTTAATCGCCAAGTTTCTCGATGGAAAACCAAAAATCGTTGATTCTTCCTGAGATCACTGACTCGGAGACCGAGGCGATGGTCAATGAAATGCTTTATGGGGATGTCGATGGAAGTCTGTCTGCGGTGGTCAACGCCGTTGAATCACCGATTCCGTCACCGACGCGTGAGGGCTTGCCCCCATCATGCTGGGGAATCGGCGAGTCTGGTAGTTGAGGCACTGGCAGATGCGAACACTAGTGCCTCTGTGCACAAGTTGCTTGGGCCTTCTCCCGAGAAGTCGGTTATTTATTCCAAGAAATCGGCGAGTTCGGAAGGTGCCCCTGCGGCTCAACCCAGGGCCGAGGCTGTGCTCGAAGTGGGTGAGATCCCCTCAACTACTCCCGATAAATCGGTGATTTCCCCCAGGAAATCTCCGACTGTTGGCGTGGGCAGGGGAGTTGTTTCCTTCTTTAAGAAACCTCACCGAGTTATTGATCTGAGATCGACGAGTTTGAAACCAAAATCAGCGATTCCAAATGAAGAATGCTATGTTCCAATGTCTATTGTGGAACCTGATGCTGACCCTCCTGTCATGAATGCTGAAGGGGTGGTCTCTTTCGATAAGGGCAAGAGGCCATGCACTGAACCTGACAGGAGGGGCAAGAAAAAGAAAAGGAAGAGTAACAAGTCTCGCCCACAAGAAGATGATGAGGCTAGTACCTCCGTTCCCCCCGTTTATGGAATGGGTGGACGAGGGAAGACTTATGTCCCTACATCACAGGGGAAAAAGGTTCATAAGTCTAAACATGTCGACTATGAACAAGAGTTGGAATTGGATCGTAGCGTGGATTAACCTGCCAGAGCGGATCCATCTGACGGATCGAAGTCTCCTCCCCCTCCTACTGAGGTGGATAAGGACGAAGACCATGTGAATTTTCCCTTCTATGAGGGAACTGTGAATCCCACGGGGTTTGCTTACTGTGAGGCTTTTCTGGATGGTACCATCAATCTTCTACCCCTGAATAATACGAATGACGGGTCTTTGAAGAGTGGTTAGACATGCCTGATTACGTCAGTCACTCCCAGCAACGCCCTTCAACAAGGACTAGGGTTCTGCCGCTTTATGCCGGACCCCCAGAGAGTTCCACAAATGTGGAGGAAGTATCTACGTCAAGTACTCAATGCAACACCTGGGAATCGCCGACTGGGACTACCAAGTTGCCGATTCCAGAGGTGAATCGTCGACTCCAGACAGGGCACTCGGATCTGGTAGACCGAGGACCTGACCACAAGGGAGTCGGCGACTATACATTTGAATCGGCGACTCACATACCTGAGTCGCCGATTCTCAGCCGTTACTTGGAAGGGCCCACGTTATTATGGAACCCTTAATTGGGCACCATAATAGAGTGGGCCCCACGCTAATGAATGGGGAAATGTCCTCCATGACCCTATAAAAGAGGTCCTTGGGGGTCCTCTACTCCCAAGTCATTCCCACTTGACCACACCAGACCAGAGCAATTCAAGGAGCCTGAATCGCCTTCTCCCAAGAGAGTCGTCGAGGCCCCTCCACTTCTACAGGTACATTGACGTAGAGCGCGCGTCGTAGACTTCAAAGCCTCCGGCTCTCCTCGCAACCCCGCGAGCCTAATGGTAGCAGATTCCGTGCTTCATCAGTTGGCACCGTCTGTGGGACTATCGAACTACGATATCCCATCGTAATCGCGAATTTTTCTTCGCAAAGTTCGGCTCGAATCCCTTAGGGCGAATCGCTGACTTTGTGTCAAGGAATCTCCGATTCACACAGGCAATCGCCGACTCCACCTAGTGATTCGTCGATTGCGGGTTATTCTGCTTGCTAAGAGTGTTGTCCATGGTTTGGTTCAAAATGGTCATAAGTTGAATCGCCGACTCCACATAGGGTGTCGTCGATTCCTTTAGCTTTTTGAGCAAGAGCTGTCAATGCCTTTTGCTCTGGTACTTTCACTTCCATATAGGTTAGATTTTTCATAGAAAATCACATATCCTCATCTGAGTCGTCGATTCCCAACTGAATCGACGATTCCCAACTGAATCGACGATTCCCAACTGAATCGCCGACTCCCACACTGAGTAGGCGATTCCCACACTTGAATTGTCGATTCGGTCATCGTCTTCATTCATCGCTCTTGCTGAATAAGACCATACATAGCCCAGCTCTCTTACCGAAACGAAAAATCCATCGCTTTGGCTGGATTCGCATCGTCGTTTCAGTAAAAAAAAAGTGTATGGGGCTTTTTACCTTTTTTCACTTCCAGTGATTTTGTCGGTCCACCTCCGGAATACTCAGATCTGATTTTGGGATTGTATGACCACATTTCACGTAAAAAAAGTTTTCTCTACGAGTACAAAAAAGCAGAATTTCCCAACAGTGCAAGGAACCTTTTCTGGGAAAGGTCTAAACTGGCATCCCGAAAACCACCTCCGACAGCACGATTTTCTGCGGAAAAATTGCAAAATATTTGCGATATTTTTTGCTATTTTCAAACTTTGTGGACTGGTAGTACTGCTCAAGGGGGTCACAAAACTACAAAGAAATATCATATAATTTTTTTTCTGTTTTGTGACACCCGGGGGGGGGGGGCAGGTACCTACCCATAGCTTCTGACACTTCGGAAGAACTTCCACTCGTGGTCTCTTGCTTCTACCCGATAGAAGAAACCATCCCATTTATGGCTCCTTTTACTAAGGATCATAAAAAGAAAGCTCTCGCCATTGCTACAGAGGTAGGAGCTTCTGGTAGGAGGGTTGGTTCCCGTACTATACCAACCTCCAATACACCACTATCGGCACATGAGGTGCCCTCATCACTCCCATCAAATGGGGCAGCGGACCCAACTCTTGCGCTAGAATAGAGGTTGATTAACTTTATGGATTCCATAGAAAAAAGAGTTAGCAACCTCGAGAAAGCGAGGGGCAACAGACCATCATCCGCGAAGGAGCGGGTGAATCTGGGTCTTACTATCCTCCATCTACGGAGAAAAAGAGGTAATCTCCAGAACCTCCTAAGGCAAAGGCTGGACCTAGCAAGAGTCACACTCACAAGACTCTTACCACAAAGTTCGTGGAAGATCTCCGTCGGAAGCTGGCCGACAATCCGGTCGCCAGCAATCCGATCGAGCTCATGAGAATCAAAAGCGCTCCTTTTCACAAGGACCTTTTGAAAGAATCTTTTCCACCAACCTGGCAGGTACCCAAGATAGAAGCGTATGACGGTTCGAGTGATCCAAATATCACATCAACCTCTACCTTAGTGTCTTGGAACCGCAGACCACCGATAGCGGACTGTTATGTAGGGCATTCCCCGACACTCTCAAAGGCAACGCTTATCAGTGGTTCTCTGGTCTGCCAGCTGGCTCAGTCTCCAGCTTCGCGGACCTCACTTCGAAGTTCATCGCCCAACATGTGGGGATGATCAGAATAAAATACTGTGCCAACGCACTGCTGGCATTACGACAGAACAAACTATCTATGAGGGATTACACAATTAAGTTCACTTCGATGATGACAGAAGTGAACGACCTAATCCCGAGTCTGGCCATAGCGGGGTACATGAATGGGCTAGTACCCTACTCCCCTTTGGCCTAGAACCTTACGCTCCATAAAGTAGAGGCCCTCCCCGACCTCTTCCAACGAGCTCAATCATTCATTGAGATAGAAGAGGAGAACAATAATAAGTTGGGCGGAGTCGAGCCGCCCAGCCGGAAAAATCTCGCTATGCTAAAGAAGATACATACGAGGATACAAGTTCCCAGTCTGAAACCTCGACTAGTCCTCCTCGGTATAGAGAGGAGCTTCTCATCAGCAGTTATGACCACCAAAGTCATCACTCACACTCTCAGTCTGGTAACAGTTATGGCCACGAAAGCCATAGCTCACACTCTCGGCCCAGTAACAGTTGTGACTATAGCTCACGCTCTCAATCCTATGACAGTGATGGCAACTAGAGACACAGTTCACACTCACAATCAAGTGCATCACGCTAGTAGTGAGGAACTATCACATGTTAAGAGATAAGATTGGCCAGAGTAACCATGCAGGCTATGCTTCTGTCAGTGGCAACCAGCGACCAAAACATGTCGATTATTTGGTTTGTCGCTCATGCTATTCTTATGTATTCTCAATAGTGATATTATTCTAAATAAATCTCTCTTTAATCCATGAAGATATATGCAGTATCATTTTCTGTAATCTGCGTATGAAGCTTGAGAGATTTTGCGAGGGATACGCATTTCAGGACGTCTACGATTTTGGGGGTCGCAGTATCAAACTGCTAATCTCCCAACTGTGGGGTTTCAGGCGATTTCCCAATTGTACTTCAAACATTTCCCTATGTTGTCCATTCCTAACTTGATGAGCAAGGTTTTGTTTGAAGCTGGAGTGTCGCTGTCGCAACTTCAAGCGGTATTTTTTGTTTATTTGAGAGGGTATTCCAACATCTGTTGGAGTCTGAACAACTGTTAGCTTGTTCTTCTGGTATTAAAAGCTCCACAAAGCTCCTACCTCCGAATCTGGTCGGATCGGGTTATCCAAGCAGTTTCATGATCGTGACCTCATTTTTGAACTTCCTACCAACTATAATGGACAATGGAAGAGGGAGTTTTTCTTTGTTAACTCCGAATTTGTACGTAGAAGCCGAGAGGGTTGGACAAACACCAAGCGCGTGCACATAGATATTCCCCATGAGCTCACGATGAAACAGGTCGAGGATGTGACCAAAATTTCCAAAGCTCTCGCTCTTTACGAATGTGGTCGTGGGATTCCCTTTGCTCTTTGCCAGTGCGAGGACTTTTCCTTTTCCGATGTGACCAACTACTTGAAGTCGGAAGATTCTGAAGGGAAGCCTATAAAGAAGAAGAAAGGGTTGTATCTTTATCGTGATGCATTGCCTCTACATATGGATGTTAGGTTCCCGAGTGCGAAATTGATCCAACTCCGGAAAACTGACCTGGAGTGTTTTCAAGGTTGGTTCGAGTTCACGATCGCAACGATCGATACCTGAGTTTTTTCCTTTCCGATCCTCTTTTAGTTATCCGAGCCTCTTTGCGGATTTTGAAGTGCGAGTGCAGGTATCCAAGATGCTATTAGCAAAGCCAGGAGATTGAATTCGAAATGAGCTCACGAGAGCCTTATCTGCTGTGAGCGACTTATGCTTTAACTCGTGTATTTTTCTATCTCTTTTTGTACTAATTGTATTTTTTTTGTAGGCTGCGTACTTGGGAAATGCTGTTGTCGGGATGCAGACTTTTAATGATTCACTCCAAGCCCAGCGGAAGTACAATAAGCTTGATGACAAATATCAAGTTACTTGTAAAGAGGTGTGGCAGCTGAGGAAAGTGCTCCAGCAGTGCAAAAAGCTAGAGAGTGAAACCATTCCAAAAAAGGATGAGATGATTACAGCGAAAGAGAAGGAATGCGACAAATATGTGGTCGAGATTCTTTCTTTTCGTAAAGAACACGATGCACTGAAAGCATCTGAGTCACTCCTTGCTATAGCTCAGAAGGAGGTTGAGGATCTGAAGGCTCAGCTTAACGCAGAGGTTGGGAATGCTATGGCATCCGAATCTACCATTCAGAGGCTCAAGATAAGTCTCTCCCACTCTGATTCTAAGATGAAGGATCTGAATGACCAATTCTCCCAATCCACGGAAGAATTGAAGAAAACAAAGGAAGATCTGGATGCTTCTTCGGAAAAAGTGAAGGACTTGGAGTTCTAGGTTGATGTACAAGTTGACCAATTCCAAGTCTTGAACTTTTTTGTTCCTCATGTGTTCCCTAGTTTGCCTGCCAACTATGTTTCTGATATCATGGCGTGGCTTGAAGAACATCCTGAGGTGCAGATGGAGCGTAAGGAGGTCCTTGACAAGATAAAGAGCGATGTTCGAGAAGCAAGGAAGGACCTAGACTAGATATTTTGCACTCCATTTTGTAATTTCTTTTTTGATTATCAATTAATTGTTTTTTGCTTTTTTTAGTTAATTTTTCATATTAGTTATTTTTTTAAATTGTAACCTCGGCTCGAAACTAGATTCACGAACCGTAACTTAGACTCTGCTAAATTTGGCTCTGCTAACTCTCACTTAGCCACTCTGGATGTAAGCTTGGTCGTATGAATCGTAGTTAAGTCGTCAGTTAAATTCGCAAATAACTCATATCTCCAAACAAACTTCAAAATTGCAGAAATAATTCGTAAGTCAAAAAAGGAGTACAAAAAAGGTGTTGTAGATAATTGGAATCTTTCTACTAGATTCGCAATTCATCCATGGAGTCCTTGATTTACGTGCGTGAGTCAAAAACTATGGTTATGGTCGCAATTTAGCGCTACTGTCGTAAATTGGATATGTAAATATTTAGAATCTTATGGTTAGATTACATTTGTTGACTACCTAACTCTGGATTTGAACCCTTAAGGCGTAGTCCGACTCCGGCCGTGGCGACGGAGTGACTGATGATCCGCATCGAGGCCATAGCAACAAGATGGGATGGGATCATTAAGGCCGTAGCGACGGAATGATCCTTGATTAATTGAGGCCAAAGTGACAAAATAGATCCAGGGGTTAGGGTATCCTTGAGAGTTATAAACAGGTAGTGGGAAAAGTGTCGAAAGTATATTACAATTCCTGACGACCGCGAACGGGATCGTACTCAAGATTGGAGTCATGCCCGCGGATGGTTCCTGTTGCATTGGACTGTGCAACTGACATGCTCGACACTTATGTACGTAAGTGCAAGCTTCTAACCTCAGAGCTAGTGCTCTTCCTCCCTCGCGGAATCCGCACAAACCTACGTGTACTTCATGGATCACCCTATCCGTATCTGGTTTGGCCAAACAGCGAAACAGCGGGTTGTCGAAGGACTTTTTGTAAAGTACTCCTCCGACATCGCAATAATTGTCTGCCTTGTGTTTCAGTTTTTTGGCCTCGCCCTTATTGTCAGGAAGTACCCCACTTTGAATGAATGTAAGTATTGATTGTCTCCAATCTTCTTGAGGATCGGAAGTGACATTCAATACTTGGCACGTGGAATGGAGTATAGAGTCTACTAGACTTTCATGCTGCCCTCCTTCCCAAGCCGAAGCTAGACGTGCTAGAGTGTCGGCGGGTGTGTTTTGAATTTGAGAGATTTGCTCGATTTTGAACTCAACGAACTGTTTGGTGAGTGCCACTATTGCCTCCACATATTTAGTGATTTGTGGTTCTTTGCAAGCAAACTCACCAGTGGTTTGCCGAGCTATGAGTTGGGAGTCATTGCGAAGTGTGACATTCTCAGCTCCAAAAGTTCTTAAAAGTTCCAGGCTGTGTATAGCTTCTTCGTAATCCGCGATATTGTTGGATGCCGGGAAGTGAAGCCGTACCGAGTGTTCGTAATTTTTTCGATCTGGACTATGGATTTTCACTCCGATACCCGACGCTGTGTTACAACTCGAACACTCTACTTCCACGATCCAAGGTTGGGTTAGGTTTGAAGGTGTGAGTTCGACGATGAAGTCTGCCACAGCTTACCCTTTGATAACAGTGGCTGGTCGGAAGTTCAAGTCGGATTCATTGAGCTCGATTGTCTATTTGATTAACCTCATAATTAAAGATGTCGGGTTTGTGAATTAGACGACGTAAGGGACACGATGTCAAGACTACAATCATATGCCCAAAGAAGTAGACTCGAAACTGACGACAAGCGTGGATCAGAGCGTATATGATTTTCTCAATCGGAGAATATCGTATTTCTGCACCTTGCAGTCATCTCAAGTGATTGTAGATAGGGATTTGATCCATGTCCCTTTGCGCAATGAGGCATGCACTTACGGATTCTTCCAATGCCGCTATTGATGAGGGTGGAACCTGCCAGTGCTCCAAGATGCTTCCAACAAACGCTAGGTGAGGAACTCCGTTGGGAAATCAAGCCGGAACTCAAGTGCTTAGAGCTCTGCTTTGTTGGGACTTCTCCACTCCAAATGATCTTCCTTAATGAGTGAAAGATGTCTCCTATTTATAGGACTTTTTATAGGGGTAATCTGGGCATTTTAGCAGTAACCGCCTAACTGATCAGATCTGGTTCCAGGTCGACATTTCTGGGATCGACTTCCTTGGGATCCGACTTTTCTAGGACTCGACCTCGACTTTATTCAGAAGTCGAGACCTTGTAAAAAATAAGGGAGGAAGAATGTAGAAAAGATTGACCTAGAGTTTCTTGGTCCGGGTCAGATCCGGCCTCAGTTGCATCGATCTCTACTCTATATTTGATAATGATCTAAAATATAATTACATTTTTATACCTTCCTTACTCTATTAAAAAATAAAGTAATTATATTATAAAAGATTTAATAACATTTTTATTTCTAATAAGTATCACATATAATGTTGAAAACATTGAATTAACAAAAAACTAAATCCCTAATATATGATGCTACTTCATCCATATCATAACATCCCATCATTTTCATTTTCTTGATTTTGAAAATTTATCGAATGTATTTCTGATTCCATCATTTTAAATGATGCTCACTTCTGCAATTACTTTGCATTTCTAATTCGATTTCCTTTCCCATTTCTTCAAATGATGTGGCGTTCGCGATTATCAGATGCATCTCTATTGAATTTATATCTGCAAAGAATGGTGGAAGCACAGTCGTTGTAATAAAAAAGGAATCGAATAAATGAACTTGGGATATGATTCTCTAGATTACAGATGATAACAACCAATCGGTCTATCATATTCCGCGACAATTATTCGTAAGAAATTCATACTTAGCCTAGAAAAACTTGACCTGATCATCTTCTATTTATAATATATTCGGTATGCATGGTGATCAAATTTTATATAGATATTATGAATTTTCCGATATTTATAGAACGAAATTACGAATAATGTTGCAATTTTTTGTTGACAAAATTACCCATACATTTGTAACATATGTAACGTACTAAACGTTTCAAATGTTTTAATTTAAGATTGTTTTGTAAAATACATTTAATATTTTTATACAAATTTGAAGATTAACGTTAAATTGTATTCTTGAAATATAAAATGTTTCTCAAAAATAAAATTGAATCTTCTCTTCAATTATCATAAAAGAATACGATTTTCAAAAACGACATACATTGAAAAAAATATATATTATCAATAAAGGACTTATTTAAATATCAATAAGTATATAAATGGTATCACAAGGTAAAATGAAGTATATAAATTTGTATCCATATAAGATTTGAAAATAAACCACAATTTTAACCAAAGATTCGTCCCTATCCTGATCATCGGTCAAAAGCCCAATTCTAGGGTTAGGGTGCCATCATTGTTCACTACAAAAAATAGTAGGCAGTTAGGACGACCAAAGTTAACGGAATTTCCGTTATAAATACTATTTTTAACGGAAATTCCATTAACTTTGGTCCGAGATAAAATTTCCGTTACGAATACCAAAATCTGTTACAAATACTCTGAAGTTAAAGTTAATGGAACGAAAAATCCGTTACAAAATTTTTAAGTATTTGTAACGGAAATTCCGTTACAAATTCCGTTAGAAATGAGAAAAATATCATTTGCAACGGAATTCCAGTGCATCTGGAATTCCAGTATTCCTGTAAATTAAATGCAAAATCCTGTAAAATCATTGCAAATTTCTGTAAATTCTTTCAATTAATATTAATTCCTTTAAATTGATTCAATTAATATTAATTCCTGTAAATTCATTCAATATTCAACAAATATTCAATACAAAAACAACATTCAACATTCAAGAAAACTAACATTCAACAAAACTAATATTCAACAAAACTAACATTCAAGAGAGCTAACATTCAACAAAAATAACATGGAAGACCTATTTGGATGGAGAAGTTTGATATATTTGATCGCTCTGACCTGCATTAATACTTCTATCTTGCAACGATCCACGATCTGATGGTTGTGGAATTGTATTTGATTGGGCTAAAACTGTTTTCTTCAGGTCTTCAAACATATCAAACATTTCATCATATTTCCTTTTAAAAACTTGATTATCCTGTCAAATATTTAAGATTCATTTATATTTATGTATTACTTTAAAATTTTATTGACTTTCATAAACATACCTCTATTAACTTTTCTATTTGATCGTTCATTTTTTCTTTTCCTTTTTCTTTTTCTTTCTCAATAGATCTTGCATTCATTTCAATTGAAAATCTGGTAGAAGCAGTTCTCGACTCAGCAAATGATCCTCCACCAAGTCCAATGTGCCTCCCTTTTTTGCTTTGAATAAATTTTGAAATGCATTTTTGTTGAATCATCTAAATGCGAAAAATAATATATAAGAAAATAAAACATTTGAATAATTTGAAATAGTAAAATAATTTAAAACATACATCTTCATCCATTGTTGGACGTAATTATTGAATTTTATCACTTTTGTAATATTCAGACACGTTTCTCTATAAAATAAGTAATAAGCTATGAGTAGATCAATAAACTACTAATTATCAACATTATAAAATAAACTAAGACTTACAACGACTTCGTTGTTTGTACCAGATGAACGAATCAATTTGTGATGCCTCAATGCCTTCGCGTTGCAGATTTTCTCTTATTGCACTGAAAGGAATTGACCCTGTTTTATGATTTAGTATCCTCTTAGTCCGTTTTGTTTTGTTTATTTTAGATTTTCTCTGCGAATTCATATACAATGTTAAACAACTTACAATATAAAATAGTAAATAATTGAAGTATGGATGTATAAAAAACAATACCTTAAATTCTTCTGTAGTCCATAATTCTTCCACTACTTTTCGGAAGTGAATCGATCAATGTATGGAGGAAGACTAGCATACATCCTTTCAGTTGATTCATTATCAACAAATGGATCAAAGTATTTTTCCTTTATATAGTTTCGATAACGCCTCCAAGTATTGTTGAGTTTGAATTTGATGTATTGATGAGCATTTGGTTAACCGTCTAAATCAAAATCAACCTATATAATAAAAATTGAAAAATTATTCGACTAAAAAAAATCTAAATCAGAAAATAAATAAAAAACATACCTCAATGTACTCGAATGCTTGTCGAAAGCTCTGAGTTGTTTCGGCCAGTTCACATTCAATGGAAAAATTGTATGCATTTTTGCGACTCTATTGATCATAGCATTAAATTTCTTACTCAGATGTCCAGTTGGTTGCATGTGCGTTGGCTCCCATTCTATTTTAAATCTTTCACCTTGTTTGGGGTGATCTTCCGGATGATCTAATTTTCTACCTCTTCTATTTGGTAGACTCGATTCTGAAATAAAAAATAATGAGTTAATAAATACACATAAATCAATCAATTATATAATATAATATACACGTCGATTATAATTAGTTAGTTACCATCATTATCTCTGATCGCGTCCCTCTGGAAAGGTGACTGATCTTTTTTATTCCCGTATAATCACAAGTATATTACAAGTATATTCTTCGTATATTACAAGTAATCCCCCCTTTTACACTTCACCACTAGGGGTATTTATACAATTTCCTACCGGACTTTGAACCCTGTGCTTTCGGATTAGGATGCGATCTAACGGATCCGACATACTTGGGACGCCATCTTTGGGGAGTTAACCGCTCGAGCTGACGGGTCCTCCCTGTCGGCCTGGTCGGGCGAGTGTCCGTGAGGCTAACGGGTCCGCCCGGTCGGCTTGGTCGGGCGAGTGCCATTGGGGCGACTTGGGCCTTCTTCTTTCATTCATCTCGTTGGGCCTTGCTTCTGGACTCCTTTGTGGGCCTGAGCTGATGACTTGGGGTACCATCAATCTCCGAGGTCCGAGTCGGAGTCGGAATTAGATTCACCCATTGTTGTTGGTACTTGAGTAGTTGGAGTACTCGAACCTTGAGGAGTTGGAGTTGAAATTTGATTTGGAGTTGGAGTACTCGAACCTTGAGGACTTGAAGTTGGAATTTGAGTTGGAGTTGGATTCGAAATTGGAGTTGGAATTTGAGGAGTTGAAGTTGGAGTCGAAGTTGCAGTCGGAACATGAGTACTTGAAGAAGGTTCTTCATGGTCGACAGAACTTCGTGTAAGTCGTCGTTTCTTACTAACCAATGTTTTTTTGGGTACCATTTATAATCTGTGAATACAATAAAATATTCAGCACTTAAAATCAATAAAAACAGAAAAATAAAATAAAATAAAATAATTACTAATAGGAAGATGGTTGGGTCAGGGCATTGATAGGACTAAAAATTCCTATTTGTAAATTATAAACATATCAGGGCATTTGTAAAAATTCGTGATGGGCAGCCCAAGTAACCCCGAACTCAAAATTTGCAAGGTATATGCAAGTTCAGACTTTATACCTTAATTTTCCTTGAGATACGTTATCATTTTTTTATTATAAATTTACAATTAATTGATACTTTGCTTTAAACTTTTAACAGTCATTGCTATCTGATCGGAATAAGCTTTGTGAACTTTTAGAACAACATCCAAAACTGATGCAGATGCTTCAGGTTTGTACTGTATTTATTACTTTCACTTTTCAATGGATATTTATACTAATACTGTACTGTATAATTACAAAAAAAGAGGAGTCAATCGGGCATCTCTTCTTTAACTGTGAATAAAACAGAAAAATTCTACTAGACAGTGGAATCACTAGAACACCGACATTCCATTTGAAAGATCTCCAACTCACTTGCACCAACCACCTTCCATACTGATATTTAAATTTTGAATTTGATATCAGAAACACACCACTCTTATCTGCTAGAGATTGCACAGGAACATTTTGGCACATTTGGGGTAGGGTAGTAAGAAACAGGATGCTTAAAACTCATATATTGAGGTTACCTGAGGTGATTGCCAAAGAAATTATAAGGGACAAGCAAGAGTTCTATCTCCAATGGCAGATTTGGAAGCCTCGACAATTGGTTCAGCCACATTCTTTGACTTCCATCTCTTGATAATTAGGAAGTTCTGGTAGAACTAGTAAAGATCACTAGTAAGGATCCAATTTACGTCATTTTTCAATTCAAATATGACGACCATAAAAATCCCAATAGCTAGACTGAATGTCTTATAGTTTTAACCGGTTTAAAAACCTTTATCTTCTGAATGTATCTGTTGAGGTACCATAAAAAATATTTTATTCCCATGGAGTATACCATAATTGTATTCTTCCATGAAAATCTTGTTGGCCCTAACCTCGTATTTCCTTGGTCTCACTGTGTTCTTCCATTAACACTTGGTTTGCATCTTGCAAGGTAAGATCATTTCTGCCGTTGCCAAGGAAGTTAGACACAGTGACTGATGAAGCTATTACATATTCTTGGAAATGATACCATCATGCTTCACAAGTTTACATATATAATAATCATTGAAAATTGCAATTTTAAGAATACAAATAACGGAATGGAATGGACTGGAGGTGATGAACTTACCTGGAAGTTGCTTGACGGCGGACAGGAGTGAATAAGAAGTTATTCGTCGGTAGCATGGAGTGATCGTCGGCGAACTGGAGGGATCGTTGGCGGACTGGTGGGATCGTCGCCGGACTGGAGGGATCGTCGCCGGACAGGAAGAATCGCCTGAAGGATTTGGAGAGTTTTAACTTCAAGAACGATTTGGGGTTTTTGATTTGGGGAAATCGATTTGGGGATTTGGGTGTTTGATTTGGGGAAAGTCGATTTGGGGAAATAACTGTAAAATGACTTAATTTAACACAATTTATACTTTTGGGAAATCTCTTAGGAAATAACTAAAAATAACATTTAAAATCTTTTGGGAAATAACTTTAATATGATTTAAAATGACTTAACTTAGTTTATACTTTTGGGGATATTACAATTTAACTTAGTTTAAAATTTAAAAGTTAATATTAGAATTTATTAAAATCACTAATTGTAATTAATTTTTAATAATTTTTAAAAAAATCCCTAGTTGTTAATTTTTTATTTTTTAGGATTTATAATTTAAAATAACTTTAATTTATAACTTCTTCTATTTTTTTTAATGTAAAATAAACTTATTTTATAAGTTTTAAAATATTTAATTTATTAAATTGATTTTTTACTTTTTAGGATTTATAATTTAAAATAACTTTTATAATTGAAATTTTAACTTTAAAAATTAAAATACCTTCTTTAATTTAAATTTAATTTTTAACTTTAAAATTAAAAATATCTTATATAACTTCAATTTATAATTTTTATAATTTAAATTTTTATAATTATCTAACTATAATCTAACTTTAAAATTTTTATAATTTATAATATCTAAAATAATATAATCTAACTTCTTTTAACTCTTACTTTTAACCCTAACTTCTAACCCTAACTTCTAACCCTAACACCATCGAAATATGTATATATACTTATTTTTACTAATTTTTATTAATTTTTATTAACCCTAACACTAACCTTAACCCTAACCCTAATTATTTACATTTACTCTAACCCTAACCCTAATTATTTACATTTACCCTAACCCTAATTATGAAAATTATTAAATAATTGCTATTTTTAACGGATATTCCGTTCCGTTAAAAAATCCGTTACAATATATAAGTTCATCTTGATATCTAGTATTTGTAACGGAAATAGCAAAGTTAACGGAAATTCCGTTACAAATTCCGTTAACTTTGATAATAAGTATTTGTAACGGAAATTCCGTTAAGTTTGCTTCGTCCGAACTGCCTACTTTTTTTTGTAGTGGTTATTTCTCTATTGATGGTGTGTGAGCTCGCGCTAGGGTGCTCAAACACATAACTCCCTAGTATTCCTATTCCAGGTAACCGATCCCCTCCCTTGCTGCACTATGGGAGGTATTTATAACTCCTGCCCTAGGGCCTAACGGACCTAGTAGGCGTACATGGTCCAGGGTCCGACTTGACGGGCCCTAGTACTAACAGTACTTCCCCCTGGGTCGGGGGGGCCTAAAGGGCCGCCCACCTACCTTCCTTTATGGCGTCTCGTGAGCCACACCCTCCCTTCTTCACGTGTCTATAAATATTCCCCCTCATCTTTTGATGACCAGAAGAAGAAAACAAAACCGATGGCCGTTCAAGATCTGCTGGAAGAATTTGGTCGTGAAGTGAAGCTCCAGCACTCTGCTTGGACTGAGTGCTTTCTGATGCCTGCTGGTTCTTTCCATTCCGTTACCATATCGGAAAGCCAGCGACTTAACTCAGTCCTGATCGACATCCATCGCTGCCAGGTCGACGCTCTTCCTTCTGGTACCCCGGTTTCCTCCGCTGCTGTCGCATCTAGCTTCTACTGCTCCTTGCATGGTTCAGCCTCTGTTTCCCCTGTTGCTGGCGGGGGTTGCCGTCGGCGCTCTCGCGGTCATCGCAGTTCACGTGGGTCCTCGTCTCTCCCTGCTACTAACTTGCGGCACTTCCTGTCGGGGCCGCCAAAGTCTGGCCGCTAGGCCTCTGGTTGCGCCAGTCGGTCATGGGTCTGTTTGGCCTTGCAGGTACGCCGTCTGTGGGTACTTCCTCCCCTCTCCTTGTGTTGCATTAAGCATCTCTTGGAGGGAGGTCGTGTGGTTCCCCCGACTTGCTTCTCGGCATCGTTTCATTTTTTCTTTAAAACACGTTTAGCTTTTTTTTCCTTTTTGTAGCTTAAGGCGCCTTGTGGCTTTTGCTGTAACTTTGCAATGCCTCCGGGCTTGTAATAGAAATTTATCACTTTAATACCATTTCGAAGTATTTTGTCTTTCTTTTTTGAATTTTGAACGTCCTTTTCCCTTTCATGCCTCAGTTCGCGCTGTTGATTTACCCTCACCGCCTGCCACCGAACTGGCCCGCACTCTGCTCGAGCTTCGCTCGTCTGCCTACACCCCTCCTCGGGCCCCCGGTGCCCTTTTGCCCCCGAGGGACGCACCTCTGATTTCCGGACCTCCGGGTGACACTCCTCTGATTCCTCGGCTTCCTCTGGTCAATCCGGCTCCCTGCCTCGGCCTTCACCCCGGTGGGATTTGGCTCCCATTTGTCGGCCCCACGGCTCGTTAGCTTCTCTCTTGAGCTTTCGGCTCCACTGTGCTCAGTTGGGCCGCTCTCCTGGGTCCCCTTCTTTCGACGAGGCCAGGTATTCACAACTCTTCGTCTTCTGCGCCCTCTTTCATTATAAATACTTACTATCCTTTTTTACTTCAGTCACTTTCCTTTTTACCTTCCCTCTTTCCCGCTTTAGTTGAACTTGGCGACCTTCTTGCAGAGTTGCAATGGCCTCCAACCCAGTCTCTCCTGATCTCTCGGTAGCCAATCTGATTCATCAGGCTTCCATTCCCCCTCCTGAGTCCAAGAATCTGCTGACGAGAGCTTCTGCTTCTAGCTGTCTTGTGGCTTTGAAGAGTATTTACAAATACAAGGATCCCGCGAAGTACCAGCCGGCCGGGAACCTTGTCGCTTCCCATCCTCCTCCTGGGTACGTTGCGGTCTACATTGCCTATGCCGACCTTGGCCTGACTCTGTCACTTCCTTTGTTCCTCCAAAGCCTACTCAACCACTGTCGGGTGTCGCTCTCGCAGCGTCCGTCGGGTGCCATTGAGCGTGTCCTTCTGTTCTCCTCTGTTTGCCGTGCTTGTGGCCACAAGCCTACCCTACCCTTGTTCTTTCACTGGTTCCATGTGTACCCGATGCCGACTGACCGGAACTATGTCCTGATAGCATTCCGAGGGACCCTCCGGAAGGCTCTCTTCGAGGTGCTATCCGATCGTGCTCACGGTTGGCGCGGCCACTTCTTCTTCGTGAAGTTGTCCTGCCTGAGACCTTTGAGAACCCTCCCGAGAAATGACCTCCGCTGGGTCATGGTGAGACATGCCTGATTACACCAGTCACTACCCAGCAACGCCTCTCAACAAAGACTAGGGCTCCGTCGCTATGGCAGGACCCCTAAAGAGCTCCCACGGTGCGGAACACGTTCATCGTCCAGATCGCCGAGTTAGCCCGTAAGTCGCACGATTGGACTACCAAGTCGCCGACATACAGGATAACTCGCCGAGTTAAGGCAAGATCGGCAGTATGGTAGACTGCACATCTTGGCCCTAGAAACTCGCCGAGTTATGCCCTAACTAGGCGACTTCCATACCTGAATCGGCGACTTACGACCGTTACTCGGCGGCAGCCAACGTCATAAATGTTACCATATATGACCATAGGCGCGATCTCCGCCGTTGAGTGCGCCCTCCGAGACACTATAAAAAGGGTCCCAAGGGGACATTCAAAGGCACGATTCAAGTTCACTCTCACACCAGAGTACCACTACGAAACTCGGCGAGTCTCATTAGAATCGCCTAGTTTCCACTTGCAGGTATTTGACGTAGAGCGTGCGTCGTGGACTCCAAAGCCTCCGGCATCAACTTCGCACCACCGCGAGCCCTGGTAGCAGATTCAGTGCTTCATCAGCTGGCGCCGTCTGTGGGACTCGAACCCACGACCACATGGCGCCGTCTGTGGGACTCGAGCTCTCCCCGAGAGTTCGCCGACTTTGTCAACTAAGTCGCCGATTTAGATCGATAGTCGATTCTCGGCTCACGGCTCGGATTCGATTTATTCTTAAATCGCCGACATAGCCTTGAGAATCGTCCGATCCGGAATATCGTCTGCTAGCTAAGAGTGTTGTCCACGACTTTGTTCGAAAAACACTTCAAAATCTAAAGTCGCCGAGTTTTCCCCTAACTCGCCGACTTATTTCTTTGTTTTTTGAACTAGCTCGGTCAAGTCATCCTTTGCTCTGGAACTTACGTCTTCGCATAGGTTCGATTTTTCCCAAGCAAAAATCGCCTATCTTGAGCAAACTCGCCTATCTTGGGCAAACTCGCCTATCAAGGGGCAAACTCGCCTATCTTGGGGCAAACTCGACTATCTTGGTTCGGTAGTCCCACAGACGGCGCCAGCTGATGAAGCACTGAATCTGCTACCAGTGCTCGCGGTGGTGCGAGGTTGATGCCGGAGGCTTTGGAGTCCACGACGCACGCTCTACGTCAAATACCTGCAAGTGGAAACTAGGCGATTCTAATGAGACTCGCCGAGTTTCGTAATGTAGTGCTCTGGTGTGAAAGTGGAACTTGAACCGTGCCTTTGAGTGTCCCCTTGGGACCCTTTTTATAGGGTCTCGGAGGGCGCACTCATCGGCGGAGATCGCGCCTATGGTCATATATGGTAACATTTATGACGTTGGCTGCCGTCGAGTAACGGTCGTAAGTCGCCGATTCAGGTATGGAAGTCGCCTAGTTAAGGGCTAACTCGGCGAGTTTCTAGGGCCAAGATGTGCAGTCTACCATACTACCGATCTTGCCTTAACTCGGCGAGTTATCCTGTATGTCGGCGACTTGGTAGTTCAATCGGGCGACTTTACGGGCTAACTCGGCGATCTGGACGATGAACGTGTTTCGCACCGTGGGAGCTCTCCGGGGGTCCTGCCATAGCGACGGAGCCCTAGTCCTTGTTGAGAGGCGTTGATGGGTAGTGACTGGTGTAATCAGGCATGTCTCACCAGTATTCCCCCCTGAAGAGAGCACAAGAAACATGGTGTATCACCAAGCGTGCGTCGTGGACTCCAAAGCCTCCGGCCCTCCTCGCGACCCCTCGAGCCTACTGGTAGCAGAATTCGTGCTTCATCAGCTGGCGCCGTCTGTGGGACTATCGAACTACGATATCCCGTCGTAATCGCTAAATTTTCTTCGCAAAGATTGATGAAGCACTGAATCTGCTACCAGGGCTCGCGATGGTGCGAGGTTGATGCCGGAGGCTTTGGAGTCCACGACGCACGCTCTACGTCAAATACCTGCTTTATTTTATTTTACTAATTGATTGTTTTGTTTTGTAGGTCGCCTATCTATCGAATGCAACCATTGGGATGCAATCTGCGATCGACACACTCCGTTCTCAACAGGAGTACAACAAGCTTGATGACAAATATCAAGCTGTCTGCAAAGAGGTGTGGTCGTTGAGGAAGACCCTCCAACGGAATAAGAAGTTGGAGGAACAAGCTGCTGATCACGAGAAAGCGATAGCGGCGAAGAACAAAGAGTGCGCTGCGCACCGATCTGAAATTGCTGATCTTCGCCGAAGATGTGACTCTCTGAAAGAAAATGAGTCGCTTCTCGCTGCTGCTCGAATACAGGTTGATACGCTGAAGACGCAGCTAGATGTGGAAGTGGGGAATGCGATGATTTCTGAAACACAAATTCAGAAATTGAAAGTTGAACTATCTGATTCCACTTTCGCTCTGAAAGATTTGGAAGATCGCTTCTCTCGATCCACGGAGAAGTTAAAGAAGATGAAGGAAGCTCTGGACGCTTCTTCCGAAAAGGTGAAGGACTTGGAGTTCGAAGTTGATGGTCAATCCGATCAACTCCAAGACGTGAACTTTTTTGGACCTCACGTGTTTGCAATTCTGCCCGCCAACTACATTTCAGACATTATGGCGTGGCTAGAAGAACATCCCGAAGTGCAGCTGGAGCACAAGGAGGCTTTAGATAAGATCAAAAGCGATGTTCGCGAAGCGAAGAAAGAAGATTGAACTATCATTGTAATAGATTTCCTTCTATTTTTTGTAGTGGATTCTGTAATTTATTTTTTGTGTTAATGAAATCACCTTTTTTGGCTAATGTGTTTTTAGAGTTAAACTAGATTCATAAATCGTAACTTAGTCGCTCTGGACGTAAGTTAGATTCTTTTTACTTAGCCACTTAGGACGTAGGTTTAGTTGAACTTAAACTAGTTTCTCAAATCGTAACTTAGTCGCTTCTACTAGTTTCTCAAATCGTAACTTAGTCGCTTTTGGACGTAAGTTAGATTCTTTCAACTTTACTTAGCCACTTAGGACGTAGGTTTAGTTGGACTTAAACTAGATTCTCAAATCGTAACTTAGTCGCTTTTGGACGTAAGTTAGATTCTTAGTCACTTAGGACGTGAGTTTGGAAAAACTCGACTTAAATAGATTCCCAAATCGTAACTTAGTCGCTTTTGGACGTAAGTTAGATTCTTAGTCACTTAGGACGTAACTTTGGTCGTATGAATCGTAGTTAAACTTGATAGGTGAAAGTGGTTTGATATCCACTAGTTCTTGATTCGCTCGTGCGAATAAGAGTTGTGGTCGCGACGCGTGTCTGAATTGGACCTATTTATTCTAACTCTAGATTTGAACCCTTGACGATTTAGTCCGACTCCTAGTGAGGGAGTGACTTGTCGATCCATATCAAGGCTTTTTAGCGACAAGATTGGATAGGATCATTAGGGCCGTAGCGACGGAATGATCTTTGTTCTACTGAGGCCAAAGCGACACAATAGATTTAGGGTATCCATACGGGTTAGAATGCGTAAATATATTTTATAAATAGCTAACATACATACTAGGAAAACTAAAGGAAATAAACTTGATGCTTGTGAGTACTATGCGTAGTACTGCTGCATGTTGTCCGCATGCCAGGTGTTAGGAACCATTGTTCCATCCTGTCGTCGTAGGCGATAAGTTCCTGGCCTTATCTCCTCCTCAACGACGTAGGGACCTTCGAAGTTGGAAGATAGTTTATTTCTTGGCCTATTCCTTTCTGTTATGCTAGCCTTCTGCGTGACGAGAGTTCTTGGCAAGAAAACTTGTTTGCGTACTTTGCGATTGTGGTATCTTGATACGCTTGCCTTGTACGATTCGTTTCGCAGGTCCGCCTCGTCATGGGTTTCATCCCTTAGCTCTAGCTCTGTGGCTAGGTTTTGGTTATTTTTTTGTTGGTCGTACTTCGAGACTCGATACGTTGGTATACTCATCTCGATTGGTACGACTGCTTCCACTCCATAGGTCATGGCAAAAGGGGTGTTGCCCGTGGGGTTCTTACTCGTTGTGCGATATGCCCATAGGATTTCGCACAACTTGTCCGCCCTGGTCCCTTTGGCTGATTCGATTTTCTTTTTCAATCCCTGTACAATGGCCTTGTTGGTAACCTCCACTTGCCCGTTTGCCTGAAGTCGGTAAACGGAGGCGAAGTGGAGCTTTATGTTTAGGTCCTCGCACATTCTTGAAAATTTTCCCCCGGGAACTGTGAGCCATTGTCCGTGATAATGTCTTGGGGAATGCCGAATCGACAGACTATGGAGCGGTAGACAAACTTGACTGCCGCATCCTGAGTGATTTTCGCCACAGCCTGAGCCTCGACCCACTTTGTAAAGTAGTCTACTGCTACAAAGATGAATCGAGCTTGGGATGTTGAGGGGGGGAATGGTCCTACGATGTCCAACCCCCACCTTGCGAACGGGATTGAGCTCAAAATCGGAGTCATTTCCGCTGATGGTTTCTGCTGCATAGGGTTGTGCAGCTGACATGCTCAGCACTTGCGGACGTAAGTGCGAGCTTCCAACCTTAAGGTGGGCCAATAGTACCCAAGCCTTATGATTTTGAAGGCCAGTGCTCTTCCTCCTTCATGGAGTCCGCACGAGCCTTCGTGTACCTCCTGAAGAACCCTATTGGTATCGGGTTGGGCCAAACAGCGTAGCAAAGGACTATCGAAGGACTTTTTGTAAAGTACCCCTCCGACATCACAGTATTTTGCTGCTTTGTGTTTTAACTTTTTGGCCTCCCCTTTATTGCTAGGAAGCACTCCATTCTGAATGAATGTCAGTATTGGTTGCCTCCAGTCCTCTTGAGGGTCGGAAGTGACAGCCAATACTTGGCATGTGGGCTGGAGTATAGAGTCCACTAAAATCTCGCGCTGTCCTCCCTCCCAAGTTGACGCTAAACGTGCTAAAGCGTCAACGGGTAAATTTTGAATTCGAGGGATTTGCTCGATTTTGAACTCGGCGAATTGTTTGGTGAGATCTACCATTGCTTCCACATACTTTGTTATTTGTGGTTCCTTACAAGCAAATTCACCAGTGATTTGCCGAGCTACGAGCTGGGAGTCAGTGCGGAGCGTGACATTCTCAGCGCCGAGAGTTCTTAGCAGCTTCAGGCCATGTATGGCCGCTTCATATTCCGCGACGTTGTTAGAAGCCGGGAAGTGAAGTCGGACCGAGTGTTCGTAGTTTTTTCCATCCGGGCTATGGATTTTTACTCCGATACCCAAGCCTGTGCTGCAACTCGAGCCGTCTACTTCCACAATCCAAGGTTGTGTCAAACTGGGCTGTGTGAGTTCGACAATGAAATCCGCTACAGCTTGCCCCTTGATGGCAGTGGCTGGTCGGAAGTCCAAGTCGAACTCACTGAGTTCAATTGCCCATTTGGTTAACCTTCCCAAGTAGACGACGTAGAGGACACGATGTTAGTACAACAATCGTGTGCGCTAAGAAGTAGGCTCGAAAACGACGACAAGCATGGATTACTGCGAATACGATCTTCTCGATGGGAGAATATCGCAGTTCAGCACCTTGTAGTCGCCTCGAGTGGTAGTAGATAGGGACCTGATCCTTGTCCCTCTGCGCGATGAGGACTACACTCACGGCCTCTTCTGAGGTCGCTATGTATAAGTACAGGTCCTCTCCCTCTTTGGGTGATGTCAGCATTGGGAGTGAGGACATGTGCGCTTTTAACTTCGCAAATGCCTCCTCGCACTATGGTGTCCAAGTGATACTACCCTTAGCCGCAGTTTTTAGCAATTGGAAGAACGGTTTGCACTTGTCAGCCGTTTGCGATATAAAACGACTGAGCGCATTGATTCGACCGTTCAACCTCTGTACTTCTCGGATTGTGCGGGGGGCTTCCATATCAAGGATAGCTTGGATTTTGTCGGGATTAGGTTTGATCCCGTGCTGACCTACATAGAAACCAAGGAACTTGCCTTCCTTGATTCCAAACGCGCATTTGGCTGGGTTGAGCTTCATTCCATATTGCCTTAATGTCTCAAGGGTTTCTTTCAGATCATCAGGGTGCTTTTCCATGCTTGTCGACTTGACTAGGATGTCATCGACGTAAGCGCAAACGTTGCGCCCGATCTGGTTTGCGAAAACCTTGTCCATTAAGCGTTGAAATGTAGCCCCAGAATTTCTTAAGCCGAATGGCATTACCCTATAACAGAAAGTCCCTGAGTCCGTGATGAAGGATATTTTTTCCTCATCAGGCTCATGCATCAGGATTTGATTGTATCCTGAGTGGGCATTCATCATAGAGAGGAGCTCGTTACCGGATGCTCCATCGACTAGTTCGTCGATAGATGGCAACGGGTAACTGTCCTTGGGGTATGCTTTATTGAGATCCGTGAAATCAATACACATGCGTCATTTGCCATTGGGCTTCTTGACCAGAACGGGGTTGGCCAACAAAGTCGGGTATCGAACTTCCCGAATGTGCCCTGCATTCAAGAGTTTCGATATTTCCTCATTGGCTGCCTCCCGCCTGTCAGAAGTGAGTACTCGACGCTTTTGGCGTCGAGCTGGAATGGATGAGTCGACATTCAGTTTGTGGGTCACGATCTGACGCGCAATCTGTGTCGGTGCCTCACCCTCCCAAACGACCCTGTCCTGGTGCTCCTCCAGGACAGTCACAAGCTTGGCTTTTAGGGCAGGGGGTAACCCCTTCCCTAGTGCCACATGTCCCCCCTCTAGCTGGTATACCTCGGTCTCATCCACAGGTTGTAAATTTTCCCTCTCCTCAGTGTTAGGCGGGGCGTGGACGAGCATGTTGTCGAGTTTTGTCAGCTAGGTTGCCTTCTTATACCCTTGTCTAGAATCTTTTTGTGATCCTTTGACAGTCGCAACGAACCCGTTTACTGGGTATCGAATGCACTGGTGATAAGAAGATGGGACTGCTTGGATTCCGTGGATGAAGGGGCGTCCGAATATGCCATGGAAAGTGGATTCTACCTCCACTACAATGAAAAGGCATGTTCGGCTAACCCTTCCTCGCTTGGAACCGATGGAAACCTTTAGGTCAATAACACCGGCCACTGGGGCGGCGATGTTAGTGAAACCGTAGATGGCTTCCTTACAGGGAGATAGTTCCTCCCTTGTATGGCCCATCTTGGTAAAAGTATCCATGTAGAGGATATCCGCAGAGCTGCCGCTGTCGACAATCATCCTCTCGACTCGGGAATTAGGACCGATGTCTGCTTGGATCACGAGTGGATCCTCGTGAGGTTGCAAGACATCGTCCAGGTCCTCTTTGAAGAAGTATATTGACTTCTCCTCGCGGACCCGCTTTCCGTTGTCTCGAGGTGTTGATTGTGACATCAGCACCTTTCGGGAATATCCCCTATTCTGGCCAACGGATCCACCACCAAAATCATATTGATGGTCTTCCGCTGGTGGTTCTCGCGGTTTTCGCTATCTGGCGAAGGAGAGCGTGGACGCTTCCCCTTTGGGTCAGATTTGCAGTTGTCCCGTCCTCGGGATTTCTTGACGAAGTTGCCAAGTTCTCCCTTAGAGATCAACTGCTCGACGAAAGTCGAGAACTCCCTACAGTGGTCTGTTAAGTGGTCGCAGTCGTTGTGAAATTTACAGTATTTCCCAGATTGCATGCGGCCCTCTTTGCCTGCAGGGTCTAAAGAGCGAGGGACAGGTAGGTCCGCTCTACTCTTTAGTTTCTCAAACAGCTCGCCTTTGCTTATTATAAGCGGGGTGTTCTTTTTCCATAGTGGAACTGCACCCTTAGGCGGTTTGCTGGTTGAGGTTTGGTATACCTTGTTATCATGCCTAGGCTTCCATTCTTTTTTGGAGGGCTCGGCCTTGTTACTGGTATACCTGTTAGAGGTATCGTGGAAATTGTTGTTTCCGCTATACCCCTTCCTCTCATACTTAGGATTTTTGAAGCTAGGAGTCCCAAGTTCAGCTAGCTTGTTCTCTCCTCTTCTTCCACCTGAATGTACAATTGAGCGCGTTGGAAGAGGTCGGGCAGAGAACTCACCTTGTAGAGAGTCAGATTTTGGGCCAGAGGGGAGTAGGGGACTAATCCTCTAATGTATCCCGCTATGGCCACACTCGGGATTAGGTCGTTCACCTCTGTCATCATAGTGGTGAACTTGACCGTATAATCCCTCAGAGACAGTTTGTCCTGTCTGAGTGCCAGGAGTGCGTTGACACTATGTCTAATCCTTATCATCCCCACGTGTTGGGCGATGAATTTGGATGAGAGGTCTGCAAAGCTGGTGACTGAGCCAGCTGGCAGACCAGAGAACCATCGATAAGCGCTGCCCTTGAGAGTGCCGGGGAATGCCCGACACAGCAGCCCATCATCGATGGTTTGCGGTTCCAACACGTTGAGGTAGAGGTTCACGTGATCTTGTGGATCACTTGAACCGTCGTATGCCTCGATTCTTGGTACCCGCCAGTTGGGTGGGAAAACTCCCTTTAAAAGGTCCTCGCTAAGAGGAGCACTTTTAACCCTCAGGATTTCGTGCTGGTTGTCGACAGCTGGGTCGGTGGCCAACTTGCCGAAGATCCACTACGAACCGAGTAGTAAGGGTCCTCTCGGAGCGACTCTTACTGGGTCCCGTCTTGGGACGGGAACTCTGTTTTTTCTCCGCAGATGGAGAATATATGGACCCAGATTCATCCGCTCTTTCGCGGATGGTAGTGGTCCTTTGACTCCTCGCTTGCTCGAGGTTGGTCATCCTTCTTTCAATGTTGTCCATGAAACTGAACAACCTTTCTTCCAAGGTGGGTGGAGCCTTGGGCACAATGTGTTCCTCGACAGGAGGATGAACCGAGTTTGTTTCCACGGGTTGAGCATTGATGGGTCCCTTAGGTTGGACAGCACTTTTAGCTAGCAGACGATATTCCGGATCGGGCGATTCTCAAGGATAAGTCGGCAATTTTTTATTGACAAAATTACCCATACATTTATAACATATGTAACGTACTAAACGTTTCAAATGTTTTAATTTAAGATTGTTTTGTAAAATACATTTAATATTTTTATACAAATTTGAAGATTAACGTTAAATTGTATTCTTGAAATATAAAATGTTTCTCAAAAATAAAATTGAATCTTCTCTTCAATTATCATAAAAGAATACGATTTTCAAAAACGACATACATTGAAAAAAATATATATTATCAATAAAGGACTTATTTAAATATCAATAAGTATATAAATGGTATCACAAGGTAAAATGAAGTATATAAATTTGTATCCATATAAGATTTGAAAATAAACCACAATTTTAACCAAAGATTCGTCCCTATCCTGATCATCGGTCAAAAGCCCAATTCTAGGGTTAGGGTGCCATCATTGTTCACTACAAAAAATAGTAGGCAGTTAGGACGACCAAAGTTAACGGAATTTCCGTTACAAATACTATTTTTAACGGAAATTCCATTAACTTTGGTCCGAGATAAAATTTCCGTTACGAATACCAAAATCTGTTACAAATACTCTGAAGTTAAAGTTAATGGAACGAAAAATCCGTTACAAAATTTTTAAGTATTTGTAACGGAAATTCCGTTACAAATTCCGTTAGAAATGAGAAAAATATCATTTGCAACGGAATTCCAGTGCATCTGGAATTCCAGTATTCCTGTAAATTAAATGCAAAATCCTGTAAAATCATTGCAAATTTCTGTAAATTCATTCAATTAATATTAATTCCTTTAAATTGATTCAATTAATATTAATTCCTGTAAATTCATTCAATATTCAACAAATATTCAATACAAAAACAACATTCAACATTCAAGAAAACTAACATTCAACAAAACTAATATTCAACAAAACTAACATTCAAGAAAGCTAACATTCAACAAAAATAACATGGAAGACCTATTTGGATGGAGAAGTTTGATATATTTGATCGCTCTGACCTGCATTAATACTTCTATCTTGCAACGATCCACGATCTGATGGTTGTGGAATTGTATTTGATTGGGCTAAAACTGTTTTCTTCAGGTCTTCAAACATATCAAACATTTCATCATATTTCCTTTTAAAAACTTGATTATCCTGTCAAATATTTAAGATTCATTTATATTTATGTATTACTTTAAAATTTTATTGACTTTCATAAACATA
>LFYR01000947.1:0-10349 GCA_001185155.1 Zostera marina | reverse complement strand
TTCGAGGGGGAGTATAACAAGCTCTCCCGACATTTCTATCGCTTCGGCTAAATATCGTCAAACTTCAGGAGGGAGTATCACAAGCTCTCCCGACATTTCTATCGCTTCGGCTAGAGATTGTCAAACTTCAGGGGGGAGTATCACAAGCTCTCCCGACATTTCTATCACTTCGGCTAGAGATCGTCAAACATCGGGGGGGAGTATCACAAACTCTCTCGACTTTTCTGTCGCTTCGGCCAGAAATTGTCATATCTCAGGGGGGAGTATCACAGGCTCTCCCGACACTTCTGTCGCTTCGGCCAGAAATTGTCAAATTTCAAGGGGGAGTATCCCAAACTCTCTCGACTTTTCTGTCGCTCCGGCCAGAAATTGTCAAAACTCAGGGGGGAGTATCACAAACTCTCTCGACTTTTCTGTCAATCCGGCCGGAAATTGTCAAACCTCAGGGGGGAGTATCACAAGCTCTCCCGACACTTCTGTCGCTCTGGCCAGAAGTCGTCAAACATGAGCACGGTGAGTCTGTCGCTTCGGCCAGATTCACCGAGGATTGGCTAAAGTAAGGAGAAGAATATCGCAAGAGGTATTTTCGATCAATAGTCATATGCGTTTTTAGACTGATCTAGTTGTTTTGCAAGATGTTTTCTTTTTTGCAGGTATTATTCTGTCGCTTTGGCCAGAATGTTTTCTTTTTTGCAGGTATTATTCTGTCGCTTTGGCCAGAATAAGAATCTAATAGTGAGTCCTATTCTGTCGCTTTGGCCAGAATAAGAATCTAATAGTGAGTCCAAGTATCTTGTCGCATTCTGCCTTGATACACTAGAGATCGTTCTGTCACTTTAGTCTTAACGATCTCAACCCATCTTGTCGCTAAAAAGCCTTGAAGGGGGCCGTCGTTGCGGACTTTAAGTCACTCTTGATCAGAGTGGACTATAAACATTAGTTCTATCGCTTCGGCTAGAATTTGGTTCTATCGCTCTGGCAAGAACCCGATTCTGTCGCTCCGGCCTGAATCGTATTCCGTCGCTTTGGCCGGAATTTATCTTGTCGCTTCGGCCTCGATAACACAGTGCAGTCGCCCCTGATCAGGGAAGGACTATAAAAAGAGTTACCGTGGCCTGGAACTCGATCCATGCTTGACGCTTTGGCCTATAGATTCTGAATCATTACGTCACTGTGGGCGGATGATTCGATCTCATCTTGTCTCTTTGGCCTTGGTGCTGGATCACACACATTGAACCTTGGTTGGGGGGGTACTGGAGATACACGCATGTTTCTTGTGCTCTCTTCAGGGGGGAGTACTGGTGAGACATGCCTGATTACATCAGTCACTTCCAGCAATGCCTTACAACAAAGACTAGGGCTCCGTCGCTATGGCAGGACCCCCGGAGAGCTCCCATGGTGCGGAACACGTTCATCGTCCAGATCGCCGAGTTAGCCCGTAAGTCGCCCGATTGGACTACCAAGTCGCCGACATACAGGATAACTCGCCGAGTTAAGGCAAGATCGGCAGTATGGTAGACTGTACATGTTGGCCCTAGAAACTCGCCGAGTTAGCCCTAACTAGGCGACTTCCATACCTGAATCGGCGACTTACGACCGTTACTCGCCGCCAGCCAACGTCATAAATGTTACCATATATGACCATAGGCGCGATGTCCGCCTTTGATTGCGCCCTCCGAGATCCTATAAAAAGGGTCTCAAGGGGACACTCAAAGGCACGATTCAAGTTCCTCTCTCACACCAGAGCATCACTACGAAACTCGGCGAGTCTCGTTAGAATCGCCTAGTTTCCACTTGCAGGTATTTGACGTAGAGCGTGCGTCGTGGACTCCAAAGCCTCTGGCATCAACCTCGCACCACCGCGAGCCCTGGTAGCAGATTCAGTGCTTCATCATGGGTCGAGATCATTAAGGTCAAAGCGACAAAATGATCTCCAAATGTTTGAAGAACTATTTAAGCCAAAGCGACAACATAATTCTTGGTCTGATTCTGGCCGAGGCGACAGAATCATGCCTGCAAAACAAAAAACAACATGCAAAATAACTATATCAGTCTAAAGGATATATTTATTGATTTACTGACCTTGCCGTGTGGAGCTGCCTCTCATGCTGCTCCTCCTTATGCTCAATAAATCCTTGATTGATCTGTCTGAAGCGACAGATCTATCATGCTCAAAAATGTGACAGCTTCTGGCCGAAGCGACAGAAGTGCCTGGAGAACTTGTGATACTCCCCTTGGATTTTGATGACTTCTGGCCGAAGAGACAGAAGTGTCGGGAAGAGCTTGTGATACTCCCCCCTTGAGATCATTAAGGCCGAAACATCAAAATGACCTCTGGTCTATCAAGGCCGAAGCGACGAGATAGACCGACTCACTATTAGAGTCTGACTCACTATCTGAGTCTGGTTCACTATTAAAACCTGGTTCACTATTAGAACCTTTCCTGCAAAAAAAGAAAACATCCTGCAAAACAACTAAATTAGTCCAAAAACGCATATTTAACTTATTGAACTTACCTTATGATTTTACAATCCCTGATGCCCCTCCTTTGCTAAAATTGATCCTTGGTAAATCTGACCGGAACGACAGATCTTACCGTGCTCAATTTTTGACAACTTCTGGCCGGAGCGACAGAAGTGTCGGGAGAGTTTGTGATACTCCCCCCTGATGAAGCACGAAATCTGCTACCAGTAGGCTCGCGGGGTTGCGAGGAGGGCCGGAGGCTTTGGAGTCCACGATGCGCGCTCTACGTCAAATACCTGTACAAGTGGAGGGGAGTCGGTGAATCAGGTATGGGATTCGGCGACTCGGGCTGCTTTGTTCTCTGGTGTGGAGTGTTGTGAGTCAAGGTGACATGTGAATGGAGGACACCTCTAGGACCCCTTTTATAGGGTCCTGGAGTCGTTTCCATTCAATAGAGTGGGTCCCACCCCATTATGGTACCCTATTGAAGGGCTCCATAATGGTGTGGGCCCGTCCAAGTAACGGCTGGAAATCGCCTACTCCGTGTGGGAATCTCCTACTCAGGTGTGGGAATCGCCTACTCCTGTGATTTGCTAAATCCCTGTACTTCACAAATCGATCTCCACTCCGGCACTCCCATCCTACACGATAATGTGTATTCTATTCTTATTTTATGATGATGGTATGTTTAATTCGAGTTTGCGATTTCAAAATAAATGAATGTTTGCGATTTATAAACTCTTAGTTTCTATTGACTATCATACGATTGACATCTTGTTTAATTTTATAGTTTTATAGTGTTATATTATGCTAGATTTTATATTATTTGTGAGTAATTTTTTATTTTATTTATTTTTCTGTTTTTATTGATTTTAAGTGCTGAATATTTTGTTGTGTTCACAAATTATAAATGGCACCCAAAAAAGCATTGGTTAGTAAAAAACGATGACTTACACGAAGTTCTGTCGATCATGAAGAACCTTCTTCAAGTAATCATGTTCCGACTGCAACTTCGACTCCAAGTACTTCAACTCCTCAAATTCTAACTCCAATTTCGAATCCAACTCTAACTCCAACTCAAATTCCAACTCCAACTCCTCAAGGTTCGAGTACTCCAACTCCAAATCAAATTCCAACTCTAACTCCTCAAGGTTCGAGTACTCCAACTACTCAAGTACCAACAACAATGGGTGAATCTAATTCCGACTCCGACTCAGACCTCAGAGATAATGATCGTAACTAACTAATTATAATCGATGTGTATATTATATAATTGATTGATTTTTATGTATTTATTGACTCATTATTTTTTATTTCAGAATTGAATCTACCAAATAGAAGAGGTAGAAACTTAGATCATCCGGAAGATCACCCCAAACAAGGTGAAAGGTATAAAATAGAATGGGAGCCAACGCACATGCAACCCACTGGACATCTGCGTAAGAAATTTAATGCTATGATCAATAAAGTCGCAAAAATGCATACAATTTTTCCATTGAATGTGAACTGGCCGAAACAAACATCTCAGAGCTTTCGACAAGCATTCGAGTACATTGAGGTATGTTTTTATTTATTTTCTAATTTAGATTTTTTTTAGTCGAATAATTTTTCAATTTTTATTATATAGGTTGATTTTGATTTAGACGGTTACCCAAATGCTCATCAATACATCAAATTCATACTCAACAATACTTGGAGTCGTTATCGAAACTATATAAAGGAAAAATACTTTAATCCATTTGTTGATGATGAATCAACTGAAAGGATGTATGCTAGTCTTCCTCCATACATTGATCGATTCACTTTCGAAAAGTGTGTGGAAGAATTATGGACTACAGAAGAATTTAAGTTATTGTTTTTTATACATCCATACTTCAATTATTTACTATTTTATATTGTATGTTGTTTAACATTGTACATGAATTCGCAGAGAAAATCCAAAATAAACAAAACAAACCGGACTAAGAGGATACTAAATCATAAAACAGGGTCAATTCCTTTCAGTGCAATAAGAGAAAATCTGCAACGCGAAGGCATTGAGGCATCACAAATCAATGTATTGATTCATTCATCTGGTACTGACAACGAAGTCGTTGTAAGTCTTAGTTTATTTTATAATGTTCATAAATAGTAGTTTATTGATCTACTCATAGCTTATTACTTCTTTTATAGAGAAACTTGTCTGAATATTACAAAAGTGATGAAATTCAAGAATTACGTCCAACAACGGATGAAGATGTATGTTTTAAATTATTTTACTATTTCAAATTATTCAAATGTTTTATTTTCTTATATATTATTTTTCGCATTTAGGTGATTCAACAAAAATGCATTTCTAAATTTATTCAAAGCGAAAAAGGGAGGCACATTGGACTTGGTGGAGGATCATTTACTGAGTCGAACAATGTTTCTACCAGATTTTCAATTGAAATGAATGCAAGATCTATCGAGAAAGAAAAAGAAAAAGGAAAAGAAAAAGAAAAAAATGAACAATCAAATGGAGAAGTTAATAGAGGTATGTGTATGAAAGTCAATAAAATTTTAAAGTAATACATAAATATAAATGAATCATAAATGTTTTACAGGACAATCAAATTTTAAAAAGGAAATATGATGAAATGTTTGATATGTTTGAAGACCTGAAGAAAACAGTCTTATTCCAATCAAATACAACTCCACAACCTTCAGATCGTGGATCGTTGCAATATAGAAGTATTAATGCAGGTCAGAGCGATCAAAGATATCAAACTCTTCCATCGAAATAGGTCTTCCATGTTATTTTTGTCGAATGTTAGTTTTCTTGAATGTTAGTTTTGTTGAATGTTAATTTTGTTGAATGTTAATTTTGTTGAATGTTGTTTTTGTATTGAATATTTGTTGAATATTGAATGAATTTACAGGAATTAATATTAATTGAATCAATTTACAAGAATTTGCAATGATTTTACAGGAATACTGGAATTCCAGTGGCACTGGAATTCTGAAATTTTTGTTTGCAAAAAAAATATTTGTAACGGAAATTCCGTTACAAATTTTGTTTTCCTCATTTGTAACGGAATTTGTAACGGAATTTCCGTTACAAATACCTAAAAATTTTGTAACGGATTTTTCGTTCCGTTAACTTTAACTTCAGAGTATTTGTAACGGATTTTTGTAACGGATTTTGGTATTTGTAACGGAAATTTTGTCTCGGACCAAAGTTAACGGAATTTCCGTTAAAAATAGTATTTGTAACGGAAATTCCGTTAACTTTGCTCATCCTAACTGCCTACTTTTTTTTGTAGTGATATGACTGCCGCTTGCTACATGGCACATGCGTACTATAGTGCCAACTCCATCCACGACGTTGAGAAGATTCAAGAAAGATATAATCAGCTTGACACAAAGTTCAAGGAGAGCGAGAAAGCCCTAGACAAGCTGAAGAACGTGAAGTTCCGGATGGAGAACCTGCGCGACAACATTCTGCCAAAGAAGGACAGGACGATCGAGTCCAAACAGAAAGAGATTGACGAATATGTCGCGAAGATATTGAGACTTCGTAAAGAGCTGAAAGCCACCTCTGCTGACCACACTAAAGAAGTTGAGGGTTTAAAAGGTCAGCTAGCTGGTGAGATTGGGCGCGTAGTTTTGAGAAAGCAAGTCGCCCAATACCAAGGAGAGACTACTGGGCTGAAGAGTGAGCTGGCTAGTGCGGAAGAGGAGATCTTGGCGCTTAAGAAGGACAAGTCTGCACTCTCCGGGAAAGCTGAAGGATTGGAGTTGGACGTGCAATACTAATCCGACCAACTTCAAGAGCTCATCTTCTTTGGTCCTTCCGTGTTTCCCGCTCTACCCCTTGACTATATTACAGATATAATGTCATGGGTAGAGAAGCATCTTGAGGAACTTGTGAAGAACAAGGATGCTCTGGACAAGATGAAGGACGAAGCCGCTCGAGAATAGCATCGTATTAGTCCTTAGATTTATTTTATAACCTGTTTATCATTTTTGTAATCTTTTTTGAACTTAATGAATCGTTTTTGCTTTCTTTTTATTAATTGTTTATTTACTTTACTCTTTTGAATTGTAACTAAGACCCGAAACTAGATTCGTGAGTCCTAATTTAGCCGCTCTGGACGTAAATTAGACTAACCCTATCGTTAGCCACTCTGGGCGTAGACTTGGTCGTACGAATCGTAGCTCAGTCTACGGTTAAATTCGTGAAAATAAATTAAACTTCACAACTAATAAAAACTCGCAATATCGATTAAACTAATAAGTTGAAAACAAGAATATCGAAGAAAATAACAAAAGATAGCAAAAATATCGAAAAAATATCGCAATATCGATATGATTTTTTCTACACCTTAAGACTCTAAAATTATACTCTAGATTCCTTACTATGTAGTTCAACTCCGGCCGAAGCGACGGAGCAACTTTTGACCCGCACCAAGGTCGTAACGACGATATGGGGTTGAATCGATAAGGCTATAGTGACAAAACGATTACTAATCTATTAAGGCCGTAGTGATATAATAGATTCTGGTATGTGTGGTGGGTACTTAGAACCTCTTGTGGTTGGGTTCACTTGTACCTATCAATTACCTAGGACTCTACCTTTAGACCCTAATATGTGGTTGAACTCTGGCCGTAACGACAGAGCAACTTTTTGGACCCATATCTAGGTTAAAGCGACAAGATTGGGTTGAATCGTAATGTATTAAAAACGATTTTAATCTATTAAGGCAATAGCGACAAAATAGATTCATAGTGTGGGGTGCTAGCTAGAGTCGTAGGTAGATGATAAATCTAAATTTTATTGAGAATTACAACAGTAAAATTTGCAATTTAAACTAACATATAGACTAAGAGACTCTAACGTGCTCCATACTAAGCGCGATGTTGCTGTATGTGATGGGGGTGAAACCCGACCGGTACTCCAAGACGCGCAAGCAAGCGCCAAGCGGGGACCTCTGCGGGAAATCGGACCGGAACTCAAGTGCGCAGAGCTCTGCTTCGCTAGGATTCCTTTCGCTCCAAATGACGTGCCTCTAATGAATGGAGGATGTGCCTCCTATTTATAGGGATCCTTATGGGGGTAATCTGGTCATTTGGGCAGTAACTGCCTAACTGATCAGATCGGGGCCCAATATCGACTTTCTAGAGATCGACTTTCTGGGGGATCGACTTTCCTGGTGATCGATTTTATTCAGAAGTCGATCTCAGGGAAGTCGATCCTCAGGAAAGTCGATCTTCCTAGGATTCGACTTGGGACCTCCCCAACCCTAGAATAGGTACCTCAATTCATCTTAGGCTATCCGAACTTCTAGTTGCTGGTAAGTTGTGACCGGGTTCGGGATACTGTATCACCAGTACTCCCTCTCCTCTGCGTACTAGATATCTTGAGATACGTCTTTTAGTACTATGGTTTGTATGTTGGACCTTGTACTATCAGTATTCCCCCCCTCTTTGCGTGCTGGGGTGTGGGTTTTTGGCGATGTCCCAGGATGCGAGATCCTCTCTCACCAGTTCTCCCCCCTCTACGCCTGTGAGGTTATATCTATGCTTCCACGGAGGTTGTCACATACTTTTGCTAACTATTGTCCGGTTTGTCCTAGCCGAAGCATACTCCTTGTGCACTTGCCTAGCTTGATTTCCGAACGAAACCCTGCTTTCCCACCTTGACGCCTTGCCTGAGCTATCTCCGAGAAATGTTCGAGTCCCCTTCTCTGTGGCTGGGGTTGAGAGTTGTCTTTTCTACCTATTTTTATAGGTGAAGTTCTCTCTTTTGAGCTGTCTTGCCTTCCTCAATCTTGCTGTTTCTGCGGTTGAGGTTGAGCGTGCTTCCTCGTCTACCTATGTTCTTCCATAGGTGAGGTTTATTTTTTGAATACTTGCCCCCTTCTTTTACTCGTCGTTTTGCGACTGAGGTTGAGCGTGGTCCCTCGTCTACATACGTTCATCCGTAGGTGAGGACTATTTTTTGAATACTTGCCCCCTCCCTTTGCTCGCTGCTTCCGCGGTTAAGGTTGAGCGTGGTCCCTCGTCTACCTACGTTCTTTCGTAGGTGAGGACTATTTTTTGAATACTTGTCCCCTCCTTTTGCTCGCCGTTTCTGCGACTGAGGTTGAGCGTGGTCCCTCGTCTACCTACATTCTTCTGTAGGTGAGGACTATTTTTTGAATACTTGCCCCCTTCCTTTGCTCGCTGCTTCCGCGGCTGAGGTTGAGCGTGGTCCCTTGTCTACCTACGTTCTTCCGTAGGTGAGGACTATTTTTTTGAATACTTGCCCCCTCCTTTTGCTCGTTGCTTCCACGGCTGAGGTTGAGCGTGGTCCCTTGTCTACCTACGTTCTTCCGTAGGTGAGGACTATTTTTTTGAATACTTGCCCCCTCCTTTTGCTCGCCGTTTCTGCGACTGATGTTGAGCGTGGTCCCTCGTCTACCTACGTTCTTCCGTAAGTGAGGGCTATTTTTTGAATACTTGCCCCTCCCTTTTCTCGCTGCTTCCGCAGCTGAGGTTGAGCGTGGTCCCTCGTCTACCTACGTTCTTCCGTAGGTGAGGACTATTTTTGAGTACGTCCCTCGTCTACCTACGTTCTTCCGTAGGTGAGGTTTACTCTTGAACACTTATCCCTCTGTCTACGTTCATTGTAGAAGGGGCATGTGTTTTAGTCGATGTGTCCCCCATCTACCTACATTCTTCCGTAGGTGAGGTTCACTTTTGAACACGTCCCTCGTCTAACCTACGTTCTTCCGTAGGTGAGGTTCACTCTTGTGTATGTCCCTTGTCTAACCTACGTTCTTCCGTAGGTGAGGTTCACTCTTGAACACTTACCTCTCTATCTACGTTTTTTATAGAACGGGTGTGTGTTTAGCCGATATGTCCCCCGTTTACCTACGTTCTTCCGTAGGTGAGGTTCACTCTTTTTCTTGGGTGGGATACGCATCCTGACTCTGTTACCATCAAGACTTTCTCCACCCACGTTCTTCCGTAGGTAGAGTTAATTTGGCGTTCTACTTTGTTACTGCGTTCAGTAATTGTAGGAGTTCAAATATTTAGCATGGCTCAGTTCATTTTGCTGCCGTATCGCCGCCCGAGTTGTTTTTTCTGTGTGGATTTCCACGATTCCTTAGGAGCATTTCGCGCTACACCCTCCTGCCTTGGTGTGCTTCCGCCATTTTAACTTGTCAGGATTCTTTTTTGTACACCCCTCCTGCGTGGGAAGAAAAAAGTTGATTCCCACCTGGTGAGACATGCCTGATCACGTCTGATGAAGCACGGAATCTGCTACCAGTGGGCTCGCGGGGTGGTGAGATGAGCCGGAGGCTGTGGAGTCCACGACGCGCGCTCTACGTCAAACACCTGCAGAAGAGGAGGGGAATCGGCGACTCACGTGGGAGTAGACGATTCAGGCTCCTTAGTTTGCTCTGGTTGGAGTGTGTGTCAAGAGGATATGAGTTGAGGGTAGAGGTCCCCCAAGGACCCCTTTTATAGGGTCTTGGGGGACGTTTTCCCCATTCATTAGTGTGGGGCCCGCGCCATTAAGGTATCCCAATAAGGAATGCCCTAATGGCGAGGGTCCGCTCGAGTAACGGCTGGGAGTCGGCGATTCAGGTATGGGAATCGCCGATCCAGAGGTTCAATCGCCGACTCCCCATGAGCCTAGTGGCAGCCTACCAGAGCTATCCACGAGGCCTAGAGTTAGCGATTCCCCCCTGGAGTCGGCGACTTGGTAGTCCCAATCGGCGACTCCCAAGTGTTAGCTTGAGCTCTTGACGTAGACACGTGCTCCGCACCGTGGAAGCCTTTCCGGGGGTCCGGCATATAGCGACGGAACCCTATTCCTTGTTTGAAGGGCGTTGCTGGGAGTGACTGACGTAATCAGGCATGTCTCACCAGTACTC
>LFYR01000943.1:192729-214774 GCA_001185155.1 Zostera marina | reverse complement strand
CGTCAAACTCGGGGGGGAGTATCATAAACTCTTCCCGACACTTCTGTCGCTTCGGCCAGAAGATGTCAAACCATGAGCACGATAGATCTGTCGCTTCGGCCAGATCAATCGAGGATTTATTGAGCATGGGAAGGAGCGGCACGAGGAGCAGCCCCTCACGGCAAGGTCAGTAAGTCAATAAATATATCCTTTAGACTGATACAGTTGTTTTGCAAGTTATTTTTGTTTTGCAGGAACGATCCTGTCGCTTTGGCCAGGATCCACGCATTCTGTCGCTTCGGCCAGAATCAGACTCTAAACGAGTCGGTCCATTTTGTCGCTATGGCCTCAATGGACCAAAGAATTATTTTGTCGCTTTGTCCTCAATAATTCTCCTATCTTGTCGCTTTGGCCTTGATAGACTTGGAGATCATTTTGTCGCTTTGGCCTTAATGATCTCGACCCACTTTGTCGCTTTGGCCTTAGTGGGGTAACCGTCGTTGCGGACATAAAGTCGCTCTTGATCAGGGTGGCCTTAGTGAACTAGATCCTGTCGCTTTGGCCAGGATCCACGCATTCTGTCGCTTGGGCCAGAATCAGACTCTGATAGTGAGTCGCTCCATTTTGTCGCTTCGGCCTTAATGGATGGGAGTTATTTTGTCGCTTTGGCCTTAATAATCTCCCTTCATCTTGTCGCTTCGGCCTTGATGATAACACATAAAGAGTCGCTCCTGATCAGAGTCGGACTATAAACACGTAGTTCTATTGGCCTGGAACTAGATTCTGATAGTGAATCAACCCATCTGATAGTGCATGGGTAACGGAGTCATTGTGTCGTTGTGGCAACATTGACTCGATCCCATCTTGTCGCTTTGGCCTTGATGCGGATCACCTTGCTTGGGGGGGGGATACTGGTGGTACACGGGTGTTCAGCCATACTCTCTTCAGGGGGAGTACTGGTGAGACATGCCTGATTACGTCAGTCACTCCCAGCAACGCCCTTCAAACAAGGAATAGGGTTCCGTCGCTATATGCCGGACCCCCGGAAAGGCTTCCACGGTGCGGAGCACGTGTCTACGTCAAGAGCCCAAGTTAACACTTGGGAGTCGCCGACTGGGACTACCAAGTCGCCGACTCCAAGGTTGAGTCACCGATTCCAGCCAGGGATCTCGGGTCTGGTAGACCGAGGACTTGGCCTCCACGGAATCGGCGACTCCACTCCTGGATCGGCGACTCCCATACCTGAGTCGCCGACTCCCAGACGTTACGCGGGCGGGCCCACCCCATTATGGCATCCTTCAATAGGGCACCATAATGAGGTGGGCCCCACTCAATTGAGTGGAAACGCCTCTAGGACCCTATAAAAGGGGACCTAGGGGTGTCCTCCACTCTCAACTCACTCTCTTGACTCACACTCCACACTAGAGCAACCAAGGAGCCCGAATCGCCTACTCCCACGTGAGTCGCCGATTCCCCTCCTCTTCTGTAGGTGTTTGACGTAGAGCGCGCGTCGTGGACTCCACAGCCTCCGGCTCATCTCGCCACCCCGCGAGCCCACTGGTAGCAGATTCCGTGCTTCATCAGAGAGAGAGTGTACTGGGCCTACCCTTCTGATAATACCGGTGATGTGCCCCCTATTTCATGTTGGCACTTCACCGAATTTATTTCACTAATTTTCCGATCCTTCCGATCCCTTCCTTGGTTAGTGAGATTCTTTTGTATTCCGGGTTGTGCATCTCTCAAATGGGTGCTGCCTTCTTTTTTTATGTTAGGGGATTTATAAATATCCTTAGGCATGCTGGCATAATCCCAACTGCTCGGCTGTTCTTCTACTTCTTTACTTTTCAAAATCCGAAGAAGGGCAGACCTTTTATTGCATGTGCCAGCCGTGCCTCCTCTGTCACTCACTCCGCTCTCTTGAAAGATCCTCCGACCAGGCGGAACAAGAGTGAGTTTATTTTTTTGGATTGCAGGCTATGTCCTGATAGTAGACTTCTTCCTGCATCCAGTAGTGATCGTAGGCCCACTCCCCGTCCTGTTCTGACCGAGGATGAGGGAGCTTTTGTACAAAGGCTGGCCTTACTACACCCCATCGTCGTGCCTGTCGGTCACGCGATTGATGATACCTTTAACCGACAAGGTCTTCCTTTATTTGTTTTTTCTTTCTATTCTTTATTTGTATGCATTTTTACTAACTCTGTTTTTATTTCTCGCAGATTTTTATATGCATAACCCTGAAGGTGTCCCTGAACGCGTGGGGCAAAATGAGACGGGTACGAAGGTTTATGCATCTGCCTCTAAACCTTCTGATGCCCAACATTTGAGGCGCCGTGCTCATGAGAACGCCTATACGAGGGCGCCCACCCCTACTCCTCCTGAAGAAGATCAACAAGCTGAGGAAGGGGAGGTACCTGTGGGGACTACTCCTGCGCAGTCTCCTGCTGCTGCTAGGATCACTTCCTTCTTTTGTACTCCGGAAGAGGAGCGAGAAAGAACTGCTGGAAGGGATGTCCAGCCAGGAGGAACTGAGGGGGAAAGAAGTAAAAAAGACAAGAGGAATACCCCTCCACCAAGGACCGACCCCTCTCCTCCAAGGAAAACGAGGAGACACTCCCCCAGGCGACGAACTCCTCCGCGTAGGAAATATTATGCTGGGGAGTCCTCAGTAGACATACTATACTTAGCTGCATTCGAAAAAATGGGCTACAAGGTGGATCAGCTAACCCCGGCCAAGGAAGCCATTTATGGGTTCACAAACACAAAGGCCCCAGTAGTAGGAGCCATCGATCTACATATATCCCTGGGAAAAAGAAACGGAAGAGTATCACGCACGGCACACTTCATCGTGGTCAATATAGACTCTCCGTTCAATGGGATCTTGGGCAGACCAAGCATTTACGGTTTCAAGGAAATACCGTCATCTTACCACCAATGCTTCAGGTACCCAGGAAAAGATGGCAAAATGGCAACAGTTTTTGGAGCACAGAAAGACTCCAGAAACTCGTACAGGAAGGCAACTAAAATAGCCAAACCTATAACCCTGTACATCCAAGAAAGAGAGGAGGAAGAAGACACAACCTCAGCTAATCAAGTTGAGGAGGTCAAACTCTCAAAAGGAGGAGTCCTGATAGGCACATCTTTATCCTCCGAGTTGAAAAAATCACTACTGCAACTGTTAGAAACTCATGTGCACACATTTGTATGGGAAGGGGAAGCACCCTCACAGGTACAGCGTACTATAACATGCCATGAACTCAACATAGACAGTAGATTTACTCCTGTACGGCAGAAGCGAAGAATACTCGCAGCTGAAAGGAAGGAGGCAGCACAGGCTGAAATTGAAAAATTAATCAAAGTTGGGCACATCCGGGAAGTTAAATATCCAAAGTGGTTAGCAAACCCAGTCATGGTTAAAAAATCTAATGGGAAGTGGAGGATGTGTGTAGACTTCACAGACCTCAACAAAGCATGTCCAAAAGACAGCTATCCACTCCCATCCATCGACAGATTAGTAGATGCAGCATCAGGAAATAAGTTGCTATCTATGATGGATGCACATTCAGGGTACAACCAGATCCTAATGAAAGAAGATGATGAAGAGGCCACGTCATTCATCACAGAATGGGGGACATATTGCTACAAAGTTATGCCTTTCGGCCTACGAAACTCAGGAGCAACCTTCCAAATGATGATGGACAAGGTTTTCAAAAAGCAGGAAGGAAGAAATGTCCTGGCATACGTAGATGACATTCTGGTGAAATCCAAGAAAGCAGATGAACACCCAAATGATCTGAAAGAGACCCTGGAAACTCTGCAGAATTACGTGATGAGGTTAAACCCTGCCAAATGTAGTTTCAGAGTACAAGAAGGAAAATTTCTTGGATTCTACGTAGGGCAGAAAGAGATAAAACCAAATCCAGATAAAATAGCAGCAATACTAGAAACAGCACCACCTCGAACAATAAAGGAGGTACAGAAGCTAAATGGAAAAATCAATACCTTAAGTCGGTTCATTTCCAAAACAGCAGACAAGTGCAAACCCTTTTTCCAATTATTAAAAACTAGTCAAAAAGGGGCAATAACATGGACCTCAGAGTGTGATGAGGCATTTCAACAACTCAAAACACATCTGGCTTCTCTACCACACCTAACTTCACCAAAGATAGGGGAGGAATTGTACGTCTATGTAGCAGCTTCAGAGGAGGCTATCGGTGCAGTTCTAATATGTCAAAGGGACAGTGAACAAATCCCGATATATTATCACTCAAAAAGGCTACAGGGGGCAGAAACAAGATATCCTCCAGTGGAAAAGATAGCCCTGGCAGTAGTACATGTAGCATGCAGATTCAGAGCATACTTTCTGGCTCATACAATTAAAGTCTTAACAGAACATCCACTGCGCTGAATTCTCCACAGGCCAGATACTTCCGGAAGATTGACGAAGTGGGCACTGGAGTTAAGCGAGTTCGATGTAGATTTTGTTCCTGCCACAACCATCAAGGGGCAAGTAGTAGCAGACTTCATTGTAGACATGACCCAAGAAAGCAAAGAAAAACCTTGGATAGTAGAGGTTGATGGCTCAAGCTGCAGTACAGGTGCAGGAGTGGGAATAAAGATAATCACTCCAGACCATAGGATATATGAACATTCTATAAGATTACAGTTCTCAGCTACAAATAATATAGCAGAATACGAAGCTGTAGTCCAAGGCATGAGAATCCTCAGAAGGTTAGGATCCTGTTCAGTAATCATTAGAACAGATTCTCAAGTAGTGGCTCGGCAATTCACAGGAGAGTTCACAGTTAAAGAACCTCTGATCGTACAGTACGCAACCACACTAGAAAAAGTCAAAAAACAATTCACCAAGGTAGAGGTAGAGCAGATTCCAAGGAGTCAAAATAACTCAGCTGATGCCCTGGCAAAGTTAGCATCTGCTTTCGAGAGGGGGCAGAGAGAGATACTAGTTGACTCAGCATCTACACCTTCATGTAACTTGGTCACAATACAGGCAGAAGACTGGAGGAAACCCTTGATAGAATACTTCGAAGGGCAGAAACTTCCTGAAAACAAGAATGAAAGGCGTAAGTTACAAACACGCATTTCAAGATTCTGCCTGATCGGTGACATTCTGTATAAGAAATCCTACGATAGACCTCTAATGAAATGTGTCTCAACAGAAGAAGGACAATTCATTGTAGAGGAGATTCATCAGGGGGTATGCGGAATACACCAGGGGGGAAGATCTCTAGCCCAAAGAATAATAAGGCAGGGATACTTCTGGCCCACACTGAAAAAAGATGCAGTCCTATTCGCAAGAAAATGCAAGGCCTGCCAAATACACAAAAACATACAGAGAAATCCCGCAACTCAGCTAACAGGGGTAGAAAGCCCCATCCCCTTTGCAATGTGGGGGTTAGACATTGTGGGACCATTTCCAGTATCGACAGGTCAGGCTAAATTCATATTTGTGGCTGTCGATTACTTCACCAAATGGGTCGAGGCACTAGCTGTACCCAAAATAACTCAAGTGTGCAGAGCTCTGCTTCGCTAGGAATTCTTCTACTCCAAATGACTTGCCTTCAATGAGTGGGGGGTGCCCTCTATTTATAGGGGTTCTTATGGGGGTAATCTGGTCATTTGGGCAGTAACCGCCTAACTGCCTAACTGATTAGATCGAAGCCCGAGATCGACTTTCCAGAGATCGACTTTCTGGGGGTCGACTTTCCTGGTGATCGACTTTATTCAGAAGTCGATCCCAGGGAAGTCGATCTTCCTAGGATTCGACTTGGGACCTCCCCAACCCTAGAATAGGTACCTTAACTCATCTTAGGCTATCCGGACTTCTAGTTGCTGGTAGGTTGTGACCTGGTTCGGGATACTGTATCACCAGAAATCATTTTGTCGCTTTGGCTTTAATGATCTCAACCCATCTTGTTGCTTTGGCCTTGATGCGGGTCCAAAAATTACTCTGTCGCTTCGGCCAGAGTTCAACTACATTAGGGTATAAGTGTAGAGTCTTAGGTAGTTGATAAGTACAAATGAACCGAACCCCAAGAGGTTCTAAGTATCCACAATACAAAAATCTATTTTGTCGCTATGGTCTTAATAGATTTAAATCGTTTTGTCGCTATGGCCTTAACGATCCTACCCCATCTTGTCGCTTTGGCCTTGATGCGGCTCCAAAAGTTACTCTGTCGCTTCGGCCAGAGTTCAACTACATTAGGGTATTGATAACTACGAATGAACCTAACCCCAAGAGGTTCTAAGTACCTACAACACATACAAAAATCTATTCTGTCGCTATGACCATAATAGATTAAAAAATCGTTTTATCGCTATGGCCTTAACGATTCAACCCCATCTTGTCGCTATGGCCTTGATGAGGGTAAAAAGATACTCTATCACTTCGGCCAGAGTTCAACTACACATTAGAGTTACAAGAGATAGAGAAAACGACGAATCGAAAATATTCGGCACTCGAGGGTTACCTTGTAATTTGGAACCCTAACGATGGAGAGAGCTTGTGATACTCCCTCCTGAGATGTGACGACTTCTGACATTCGAGAAGGGATCAAGTTCTCGATCTGCGCCCCCACCCTCTGCTGGATACAAGCCTTACACTAGGATTCGGCGACTCCTAGTGTAACCGTCGGATTTTTTTAGGAGATCCTTGAGATATTTGGAGAATATACGGGGAATATATGCAAAATCTCCAAATAAGGAAATGAATCTCATAGTTCTGCGAGATTATGTTTGGAGTCGGCGACTCCCTTATGGAGTCGGCGATAATGGCGTGATACCGGGGATATGGAGATCAACTTCCGATTTCAAATTTTGTAGTTTTCGGATTTTCTAGGGGTTTTCTGCAATTTTCCCAGGGGCTATAAATAGTGCCCAAAATCTCACAACACTCTTCCCCTTCACAATCGCCTAAAACCCTAGATCTTTTTGTCGCCGATTCTCACGTGATATTTCTTTGAATCGACGATTCCCGTACCATGTTTTCCCCGATTCCCACTTCTTGAATGAAGATGAAACGTCAGCCTTCATCGCAAAAATGACCGCTGAGGGTCTCGACGAGGTGTTGAACACCGTCGAGTCGCCGATTCCCTCTCCTGACAGAGGGGTTGAGTCGGCGACTCCGGTCGTTCTACCTCATGGTAGGGACTTGAGTGCCTCTGTGCACGAACTTATTGGCGACTCGCCGGTGTCGGCGATTCCCCTTGATGGTTCTGCAACCTTGGACGGTGAATTCGAGCAAGTAATGACTTCTGCAACCTTGGATGGTTCTGATGGACTGCACCCCTCCCTCCAACCTCAACGCGAGCGATGCTCGAAGCTTGTTAGCGGGGGTACAAATTTCTGGGCATTTACGATTCTGGATATCGCGCTACCAGCCTGCGAGTCTCCCACCACTGGGATTCCAGGCTATCCCACGGATATACTTCATGCATTTCTCAGAATTACCAATTCCTGAGATAATCAGTAAAGTATTGCTGACTTTTTAAGTGTCCCTGTCGCAGCTCCCGGCGGGATTCTTCGTGACCCTACGGGGTTTTCTGAATGTTTGCTAGGGCCTGAGGATTACTGCGACCGCAAGCTTCTTTCTTCATTTCTACAAGCTTTGAAGGAAAAGTCTGGAGCTGGTCGTGTTGGCTTTTCATGACGGTATTTCGACAAAAATGTCGTCGACGATCTGCCGATAAATTTTGGATGTAACTGGAAGAAGGAGTTCTTCTTCATCACTTCTGAGTTTCTTCCCGGGAGTCGGGAAGAATGGAATGATCGATCCCGAACGAGTGCACATGAGTGCTTCGATTGGGTTGACCACTAGAAATATCGAAGCTTCGATCGGATTGCACGGACCTTGGCTGAATATTCTATGCTGCGCGGTGTTCCCTTTGTCCTTTGCCAAAGGGAAGACTTAACTTTTGAGGACGTGGCTGAAGCTCAAAAGCCACCAACGGAGAAGGAGCTGGAGAGCGGAAAAAAGCGATCGCTTTTATACTTCAACGCCGCTCCTCTCTATATGTGCAAGCGGTTCCGAGAGGCAAAGCTCATTCGATTAAAGAAGGGCAAAGGTGCTGAGCCTCGTTGGACATTCGAGAAGGGATCAAGTTCTCGATCTGTGCCCCCACCCTCTGCTGGATACAAGCCTTACACTAGGGTTCGGCGACTCCTAGTGTAACCGTCGGATTTTTTTAGGAGATCCTTGAGATATTTGGAGAATATACGGGGAATATATGCAAAATCTCCAAATAAGGAAATGAATCTCATAGTTCTGCGAGATTATGTTTGGAGTCGGCGACAATGGCGTGATACCGGGGATATGGAGATCAACTTCCGATCTCAAATTTTGTAATTTTTGGATTTTCTAGGGGTTTTTTGCAATTTTCCCAGGGGCTATAAATAGTGGAGAGTTCTCCCCAAAATCTCACAACACTTTTCCCCTTCACAATCGCCTAAAACCCTAGATCTTTTTGTCGCCGATTCCCAAGTGATATTTCTTTGAATCGACGATTCCCGTACCATGTTTTCCCCGATTCCCACTTCTTGAATGAAGATGAAACGTAAGCCTTCATCGTAGAAATGACCGCTGAGGGTCTCCACGAGGTGTTGAACACCGTCGAGTCGCCGATTCCCTCTCCTAACAGAGGGGTTGAATCGGCTACTCCGGTCGTTCCACCTCATGGTAGGGACTTGAGTGCCTCTGTGCACGAACTTATTGGCGCCTCGCTGGTGTCGGCGATTCCCCTTGACGAGTCGGCGACACTGAGCAGGGCCCTTGTAGTCGTGCCAGAGGGACCTCTTGAGCTGGGAGAGATTCCCGGGACCTCTATGTCGGCGACTCCCATCGTGGAGTCGGCGACACAGACTGGGCTCGTAAAGGGAAAATCTTTTAAGAGGAGAGGGCATGGCTCGAGTGCCACTGGGTCGGCGACTGCTGGCCGTGACTCGACGATCCTTCTTATTGGATCGGCGATTCAAGGGTCTAAGTCGCCGACTCCTATGCAGATTGATGACTCTTCTGCGCACTACACCGCTCCGTTGGTTGTGAGTGCGGAAGGTCTTTGTGTCGGGACTGAACCCGAACTAGGGGCCATCTGTGGGTGATGGCTCTAAGAAGCGTAAGCGACGACGTGGCCACGGCAAGAGCAAAGTCTTCGTGCCTGAACAGGACAAGGGGGTCCCCCCGCCTTTAGACGTAAATTTCGAAGAAACTTTGCGCGTTGACCGTGGTGCTCCCAACCCACGTTGCAGAGCGAGCCGGCGCTCTAATGAAAAACTCCGCCACCTCCCGTGGACTTGGATAGTAATCGAGATCCGGACCTCGATTATAACACATATGTTGGAGCTTTGAACCCATCTGGGTTCGTTCACTGTGAAATCACCTTGAATGGCGAACCAAGGTTGCTCCCAATAGGCCTCTCCGGGGACGGCGAATTCGAGCAAGTAATGACTTCTGCAACCTTGGATGGTTCTGATAGACTGCACCCCCCCCTCCAACCTCAACGCGAGCGATGCTCGATGCTTGTTAGAGGGGGTGCAAATTTCTGGGCATTTGCGATTCTGGATATCGCGCTACCAGCCTGCGAGTCTCCCACTACCGGGATTCCAGGCTATCCCACGGATATACTTCATGCATTTCTCGGAATTACCAATTCCTGAGATAATCAGTGTAGTATTGCTGACTTTTGATGTGTCTCTGTCGCAACTCCCGGTGGGATTCTTCGTGACCCTACGGGGTTTTCTGAATGTTTGCTGGGGCATGAGGATTACTGCGACCGCAAGCTTGTTTCTTCATTTCTACAAGCTTGTGAAGGAAAAGTCTGGAGCTGGTCGCGTCGGCTTTTCGACAAAAATGTCGTCGACAATCTGCCGACAAATTTTGTATGTAACTGGAAGAAGGAGTTCTTCTTCATCACTTCTGAGTTTCTTCCCGAGAGTCGGGAAGAATGAAATGATCCCCAACGAGTGCACATGAGTGCTTTGATTGGGTTGACCACTAGAGATATCGAAGCTTCAGATCGGATTGCACGGACCATGGATGAATATTCTGTGCCACGCGGTGTTGCCAAAGGGAAGACTTAACTTTTGAGGACATGGCTGAAGCCCAAAAGCCACCAATGGAGAAGGAGCTGGAGAGCGGAAAAAAGCGATCGCTTTTATACTTCGACGCCGCTCCTCTCTATATGTGAAAGCGGTTCCGAGAGGCAAAGCTCATTCGATTAAAGAAGAGCAAAGGTGCTGAGCCTCGTCGGACATTCGAGAAAGGATCAAGTTCTCGATCTGCGCCCCCACCCTCTGCTGGATACAAACCTTACACTTCTGGTGTGTCACTTCCTGATTTCAATGCTGATCCCGAAACTAGGAAGGAAGCGATGTCACACCTGATGGGCCAGTCCGGGCGGTGGTGTCGGAACGAGTTACTTAAACACATGACTGCCGCTTGCTATAAGGCACATGCGTGCTACAGTGTCGATACCATCCACGACACTGAGAAGATTCAAGAAAAATACAATCAGCTTGACACGAAGTTCAAGGAGAGTGAGAAAGCCCTTGCCAAGCTGAAGAACGTGAAGTCCCGGATGGAGAACATGCGCGACAACATTCTGCCAAAGAAGGACAAGGCGATCGAGTCCAAGCAGAAAGAGATTGACGAATATGTCGTGAAGATATTGGGACTTCGCAAAGAGCTGAAAGCCACCTCTGCTGACCATACTAAAGAGGTTGAGGGTTTGAAAGGTCAGCTGGATGGTGAGATTGGGTATGTAGTCTCACTTGAGGCTACTATAGCTGATTTCAGAAAACAAGTAGCCCAATACCATGAAGAGACCACTGGGTTGAAGAGTGAGCTAGCTAGCGCGGAAGAGGAGATCTTGGCGCTTACGAAGGATAAATCTGCACTCCCTGGGAAAGCTGAAGGGTTGGAGTTGGATGTACGATACCAATCCGACCAGCTTCAAGAGCTCATTTTCTTTGGTCCTTCCGTGTTTCCCGCTCTACTCCCTGACTACATTATGGATATAATGGCATGAGTAGAGCATCATCCTGAAGAACTTAAGAAAAACAAGGATGCGCTGGACAAGATGAAGGACGAGGCTGCTCAAGAATAGAAACCTTCTAGTCCTTTAAATATATTTTGTAATCTTTTTATCATTTTTGTAATCTTTTTGAACTTAATGAATCGCTTTTGCTTTCTTTCTATTAATTGTTTATTTACTTTATTTATTTGAATTATAACTAAGACCCGAAACTAGATTCGCGAGTCGTAATTTAGCCGCTCTGGACGTAAATTAGACTAACCCTATCGATAGCCACTCTGGGCGTAGATTTGGTCGTACGAATCGTAGCTCAGTCTACGGTTAAATTCGTGAAGATAAATTAAACTTCACAACTAATAAAAATTCGCAATATCGATTAAACTAATAAGTTGAAAAAAAATATCGAAGAAGATAACAAAAATATCGAAAAATATCGCAATGTCGATATGATTTTCTACAAACCTTAAGACTCTAGAATTATATTGTAGTTTCACTCCGGCCGTAGCGACGAAGTGATATTTTACCTTCATCGAGTCCACAGCGACAAGATGAGGTTGGATCGTTATGGTCATAGCGACAAAACGATTTCTAATCTATTGAGGCCAAAGCGACAAAATAGATTAGCGAGTGTTTGGAAACCCAAACCATAAATGGTGTATGAACTTTTTAGGGTTTTGTTTGTGTGTTCTCTATGAGTTCCTGGGACTCTTTTGTTTATACCCTTGTAGTTCACCTCTGGTTAAATTGTTAAGGCCATAGCGACAAAACAATTTCTGATCTATTAGAGCCAAAACGACAAAATAGATTTCCTATTTAGGGTAGAGTCGTAAACAGGAGGAAACTTAGAGATATATAACTTTTTTATTATTTGTTAAAAAAGAGAAAAACATATATTTGAAAATAAAATAAAATAAAATCTAATTATTTTATTTTGCTATACACTGAAAGGACCTAAGGAATGGGAGGATCAATACTAAGCGTAGTATTGTTGCATGTTGTCCGCATGCCAGGTGTTTGGAACCATTATTCCATCCTGTCGCCGTAGGCGATAAGTTCATGGCCTTATCTCCTCTTCGACGATGTACGGACCCTCGAAGTTGGATGACAACTTATTCCTTGGTCTATTCCTTTTAGTGATGCTAGCCTTCCGCGTGACGAGGGTTCCCGGCAGAAATACTTTTTTGCGTACTTGGCGATTGTGGTATCGTGATACGCTAGCCTTGTACGATTCATTCCGCAGGTCTGCCTCGTCGCGGGTTTCATCCCTCAACTCTAGCTCTGTTGCTAGGTTTTGGTCATTGTTTTGCTCGTCGTACTTCGAGACCCTGTATGTTGGTATACTCATCTCGATTGGTACGACAGCCTCTACTCCATATGTCATAGCGAAGGGGGTGTTTCCCGTGGGATTTTTACTAGTTGTGCGATATGCCCATAGAATTTCGCACAACTTATCTGCCCAGGCCCCTTTTCTTTTTGAGCCCTTGTACGATGGCCTTGTTGATTACTTCCACTTGTCTGTTTGCCTGTGGTCGGTAAACGGAAGCAAAGTAGAGTTTTGTACCCAGGTCCTCGCACATTCTCGAAAATTCCCCCCCCCCGTGAATTGGGTACCATTGTCTGTGACAATGTGTTGGGGAACTCCGAATCGGCACACTATGGAGCGATATACGAATTTGACTGCCGCATCTTGAGTGATCTTTGATACAGCCTGAGCCTGGACCCATTTTGTGAAGTAGTCAACTGCCACAAAAATGAATCGAGTTTGGGATGTCGAGGGTGGGAATGGTCCTACGATGTCCAGTCCCCACCTTGCAAATGGAATCGAGCTCAAGATCGGAGTCATGTCCGTGGATGGTTTTTGTTGCATTGGGCTATGCAACTGGCATGCTCGGCACTTGCGGACGTAAGTGCGAGCCTCTAACCGTAGTGTGGGCCAATAGTACCCCAGCCGTTTGATTTTGAAGGCTAGCGCTCTTCCTCCCTCATGGAGTCCGCACGAGCCTTCGTGTACTTCCTTGATAACCTTATCCGTATCGGGTTTGGCCAAACAACGTAGCAACAGGCTGTCGAAGGACTTTTTGTAAAGTACCCCTCCGACTTCGCAGTACTTGGCTGCCTTGTGTTGCAACTTTTTGGCCTCACCCCTATTGTCGGGAAGTACACCACTTTGAATGAATGTCAGTATTGGTTGTCTCCAATCCTCTGAGGGGTCGGATGTGACATTCAATACCTGGCACGAGGATTGGTGTACGGAGTTTACCAGGATTTCATGCTGGCCTCCCTCCCAGGCCGATGCTAGCCTTGCTAGGGCATCGGCGGGTGTATTCTGATTTCGAGGAATTTGCTCGATTTTAAACTCAGCGAATTGTTTGGTGAGTTCCACCATAGTTTCCACATATTTTATGATTTGTGGTTCTTTGCAGGCGAACTCAACCGTGGTTTGTCGAGCCACGAGCTGGGAGTCAGTGCAAAGCGTGACTTTCTCAGCGCCGAGAGTTCGCAGCAGTTTTAGGCCGTGAATGGCTGTCTCATATTCCGCGACATTGTTCGTAATTTTTTCATCTGGACTATGGATTTTCACTCCGATACCTGAGCCTGTGCTGCAACTCGATCCATCTACTTCCACAGTCTATGGTTAGGTTAGATTGGATGGTGTGAGTTCGACCATGAAATCTGCCACAGCTTGCCCCTTGATGGAAGTGGCTGGTCGGAAATATAAATCGAACTCACTGAGCTCAATTGCCCATTTAGTTAACCTTCCCGATATGTCTGGTTTGTAAAGTAGACGACGTAGAAGACACGATGTAAGTACTACGATCGTGTGCGCTGAGAAGTGTGCTCGAAAGAGACGACAAGCATGGATTACAGCGTATACGATTTTCTCAATTGGAGAATATCGTACCTCTGGTCCTTGTAGTTGCCTCAAGTGATAGTAGATGGGGACTTGTTCCTTATCTCTCTGTGCGATAAGGACTGCACTTACGGCCTCTTCTGAGGCCGCTATGTACAATTACAAATCTTCCCTATCCCTGGGTGAGGTCAGCATCGGAAGTGAGGACTTGTGTGCTTTTAAATTGGTAAATGCCTCCTCACATTCCGTTGTCCAAGTGATACTACCCTTGGCCGCAGTTTTTAGTAGTTGGAAGAACGGTTTGCATTTGTCAGCCATTTGCGATATCCAGCCATTTACGCTTCTATCCTTGGTACCCGCCAGGTTGGTGGAAAAGACACCTTCAAAAGGTCCTCTCGAAAAGGAGCACTTTTCATTCTTAGGAACTCGATCGGACTGCTGGCGGCTGGATTGCCGCCAACTTCCGACGAAGGTCTTCCACGAACAGTGTTGTAAGAGTCTTTTCAGTGTGACTCTTACTAGGTCCCTTAATTTTGCAGGCTCTGGACCATTCTTCTTTTTCTCCCCAGATGGAGAATTATGAGAGACTGATTCACCCGCTCCTTCGCGGGCGATGGTCCTCTGGCTCCTCGCTTTCTCGAGGTTGTTAACTCTTTGTTCCATGTTATCCATGAAGTTAATCATCCTCTCCTTTAAAGCGGGAGGGATGGATATTTGAGGGGGCAGACTGGCTTGAGGCTCCTCAGGCCTTTCTTGCCTGTTTTCTTGAGGAGGGTCAGTCTGTGCCCTATCAGCTACCATTGAGGATTTGCCTTTGTTCCTCAGATGGTAGTCATGCTTTTGCATTTCAGAAGCCATTGTCTGACAAAAGCGTGTTCCAACTAGAGCGCAAGTGCTTGCTAGAACAGGCCCGTGAGAAAGAACCAAGTGGAGTCGGCAACTCACAAGGGGTGTCGGCGATTCAAAAGGTGGAATCGGAGATACACACTAGTGGAATCGGTGACTGCTTTAGGTAGCTTTTCTTTCGAGTCTGGCCATGGACAACACTTTTAGCTAGCAGAATAAACCGCAATCGGAGACTGACTAGGTGGAGTCGGCGATTGCCTGTGTGAATCGGAGATTCCTTGACACAAAGTTAGCGACTCACCCTAAGGGAATCGAGCTAAATTTTGCGAAGAAAATTTCGCGATTACGACGAGATATCGTGGTTCGATTTTCCCACAGACGGCACCAGCTGATGAAGCATGGAATCTGCTACCAGTAGGCTCGCGGGGTTGCGAGAAGGGCCAGAGGCTTTGGGGTCCACGACGCGCGCTCTACGTCAAACACCTGCAGAAGAGGAGGGGAATCGGCGACTCTCTTGGGAGTAGGCGATTCGGGCTCCTGGATACTCTAGTGTGGATTGTGTTGGTCAAGATAAGATGTGTTGAATGGAGAACACCCCTAGGACCCCTTTTATAGGGTCCTAGAGGCGTTTCCATTCAAATGAGTGGGGCCCACCCCATTATGGTACCCTATTGAAGGGCGCCATAATGGTGTGGGCCCGCCCAAGTAACGGGTGGGAGTCGGCGACTCAGGTATGGGAGTCGCCGACCCAGAGGTGGAGTCGCCGATTTCTTTGAGGCTAGGTCCTCGGTCTACCAGACCCGAGTTCCCTGGCCGGAGTCGGCGACACACCACTGGAGTCGGCGACTTGGTAGTCCCAGTCGGCGATTCCCAGGTGTTGCCTTGAGTTCTTGACGTAGACACGTGCTCCGCACCGTGGAAGCCTTCCGGGGGTCCGGCATATAGCGACGGAACCCTATTCCTTGTTGAAGGGCGTTGCTGGGAGTGACTGACGTAATCAGGCATGTCTCACCACAAACCCTCGAGTTTGAAATATTTGCATCCTTCGCATTTGTCATTCACAGTATCTTTTACAACTCTACGTTAATCTGGAGGTATAAATTATCCGCAAATTTAACCGTAGGCTGAGCTACGATTTGTACAACCAAGTCTACTCCCAGAGTGGCTAGCAATAGGGTTAGCAAAGTCTAATTTACGTCTAGAGTGGCTAAATTACGACTTGTGAATCTAGTTTCGGGCCTTAGTTACAATTTAAAGGGTAATTTATATGAAAGAATAGAAAAGAAAAAACAAGAGATAGCCCATTGACAATGACAATCAAATATTTCAGAAAACAACTCATTCCAAATGTTATGTATCACAATGGCACGATTTTCAAAGGGGGAGTATCACAAACTCTCCCGACACTTCTGTCGCTTCGGCCAGAAGTCGTCACATTTCGAGAGAGAGTATCACAAACTCTCCCAACACTTCTGTCGCTTCGTCCAGAAGTCGTCAAATTTCGAGGGAGAGTGTCACAAACTTTCCCGACACTTCTGTCGCTTTGGACAGAAGTCGTCACATTTCGAGGGTGAGTATCACAAACTCTTCCGACACTTCTGTCGCTCTGGCCAGAAGTCGTCAAAAAATTGAGCACGATAAGATCTGTCGCTTCGGCCAGATTTACCAAGGACCAATTTGAGCAAAGGAGAGGCATCAAGGAAGGTAATATCGCACGGTAAGTCCAATAAGTAAATAAAATATGTGTTTTGGACTGATCTAGTTGTTTTGCAGGATGTTTCCTTTTTTGCAGGTAAGATTCCGCCATCTTGGCCAAGATCATATTCTGATAGTGAATCTATAGCCTTGACCGGAATCAGATTCTAATAGTGAATCAACAGATTATGTCGCTTCGGCCAGAATCAGATTCTAATAGCGAATCAATAGATTCTGTCACTTCGGCAAGAATCAGACTCTGATAGTGAGTCGGTCTGTCTTGTCGCTTCGACCTTGACAGACCAGAGGTCATTTTGTCGCTTTGGCCTTAATGACCTCAAGGGGAGAGTATCACAAGCTCTCCCCGGCACTTCTGTCGCTTCGGCCAGAAGTCGTCGAACTCTGGGGGGAGTATCACAAGCTCTTTCTGACACTTCTGTTGCTTCGGCTAGAAGCTGTCACATTTTGAGCATGATAGATTTGTCGTTTCGGCCAAATCAATCAAGGATTTATTGAGCATAAGGAGGAGCAGCATGAGAGGCAGCTCCACACGGCAAGATCATATTCTGATAGTGAATCTGTAGCCTTGACCGGAATCAGATTCTAATAGTGAATCAACAGATTATGTCGCTTCGGCCAGAATCAGATTCTAATAGCGAATCAATAGATTATGTCACTTCGGCAAGAATCAGACTCTGATAGTGAGTTGGTCTGTCTTGTCGCTTCGACCTTGACAGACCAGAGGTCATTTTGTCGCTTTGGCCTTAATGACCTCAAGGGGGGAGTATCACAAGCTCTCCCCGGCACTTCTGTCGCTTCGGCCAGAAGTCGTCGAACTCTGGGGGGAGTATCACAAGCTCTTTCTGACACTTCTGTTGCTTCGGCTAGAAGCTGTCACATTTTGAGCATGATAGATTTGTCGCTTCGGCCAAATCAATCAAGGATTTATTGAGCATAAGGAGGAGCAGCATGAGAGGCAGCTCCACACGGCAAGGTCAGTAAATCAATAAATATATCCTTTAGACTTATATGGTTATTTTTCAGGTTATTTTTTGTTTTGCAGGTCTGGTTTTGTCGCTTCGGCAAAAATCGGATCTATTTTGTCGCTTTGGCCATAATAGATCCAGGTCCATTTTGTCACTTTGGCCTTAATGGACCAAGAATTATTTTGTAGCATCGGCCTCAATAATTCTTCTATCTTGTCGCTTTGGCCTTGATAGACTTGGAGATCATTATGTCGCTTTGGCTTTAATGATCTCGACCCACCTTGTCGCTTTGGCCTCGATGGGGTAACCGTCGTTGCGGACATAAAGTCGCTCTTGATCAGGGTGGACTATAAACGTTCTGATAGTGAACTAGATTCTGTCACTTCGGCCAGAATCCACGCATTCTGTCGCTTCGGCCAGAATCAGATTCTAATTGTGAATCCACGCATTCTGTCGCTTCGGCCAGAATCAGGCTCTGATAGTGAGTCAGTCCATTTTGTCGCTTTGGCCTTAATGTGCGGGAATTATTTTGTCGCTTTGGCCTTAATAATTCCCTCTCATCTTGTCACTTCGGTCATGATGATGACACAGCAAAAGTCGCTTCTGATCAGAGTTGGACTATAAACACGTAGTTCCGTTGGCCTGGAACTAGATTCTGATAGTGAATCAATCCATCTGATAGTGCATGGATAGCGGAGTCATTGTGTCGCTGTGGCCGTAATGATTCGATCCCATCTTGTCGCTTTGGCCTTGATGCGGATCACCTTGCTTGGGCAGGATACTGGCGATACACGCATGTTTCTTGTGCTCTCTTCAGGGGGGAGTACTGGTGAGACATGCCTGATTACGTCAGTCATTCTCAGCAAAGCCCCTCAACAAGGACTAGGGTTCCGTCGCTTTACGCCGGACCCCCGGAGGGCATCCATGGTGCGGAGCAAGTGTCTACGTTGAGTACTCAAGGCGACACCTGAGAATCGCCGACTGGGACTACCAAGTCGCCGACTCCAGAGGTGAATCGTCGACTCCAGACAGGGCACTCGGGTTTGGTAGACCGAGGACCTGACCATAAGGGAGTCGGCGACTCCACCTCTGAATCGGCAACTCCCATACCTGAGTCGTCGATTCCCAACCGTTAATTGGGAGAGCCCACGTTATTATGGCACCCTTAATTGGACACCATAATAGAGTGGGCCCCACACTAATGAATGGGGAAACGTCCCCCAGGACCGTATAAAAGGGGTCCTTGGGGGTCCTCTACTCCCATGTTATTCACCCTTGACTCACACTCCAACCAGAGAACTTAGGAGCCCTAGTCGCTGACTCCCACACCTGAGTCGCCGACTCCCCTCCACTTCTGCAGGTATTTGACGTAGAGCGCGCGTCGTGGACTCCAAAGCCTCCGGCCGTCCTCGTAACCCCGCGAGCCTACTGTTAGCAGATTTCGTGCTTCATCACACTCCCATGTCGGGAAACCGTAGATGGCTTCCTTGCAGGGAGATAGCTCCTCCCTTTTAAGTCCCATCTTGGTGAAAGTGTCCATGTAGAGGATGTCCGCGGAACTGCCGCTATCGATAATCATCCTCTAAACTCGGGAATCGGGACCGATGTCTGCATAGATCACGAGTGGATCCTCGTGACGTTGCAGAACATCGTCCAGGTTCTCTTCGGAGAAGCATATAGACTTCTCCTCGCGGGCACGTCTTCCGTTGTCTCAAGATGTTGATTGTGACATCAGCACCTTCCGGGCATACCCCCTGTTCTGACCAACGGAACCACCACCATATATCATATTCATGGTTTTCTATTGGCGATCCTCGTTGCTGTCGCTATCCGGCGAAGGAGAACGTGGACGCTTCCCCTTCGGGTCAGATTTGCAAGTGTCTCGTCCTCTGGGTCCCTTGACGAAGTTGCCAAGTTCTCCCTTCGAAATCAGTTGCTCGACAAAGCCCGAAAATACTTTGGAGTGGTCCATTATGTGGTTGTGGTCCTTGTGGAATTTGTAGTATCTTCCCCCTTTTTTACGGCTGTCCTTGGTTGCAGGGTCTAAAGAGCGAGGAGCGAGCAGATCCGCTTGGCTCTTTAGCTTTTCCAACAGTTCACCCTTGCTGATAGTTAGCAGGGTGAAGTCCCTCCCTTATTGAGGTGCACCCTTTGGCGACTGCTTCATTGAGGTCTGGTACACCTTATTGTCGTGTTTCGGCTTCCACTCTTTTTTGAAAGCTTCAGCCCTGTTGTCGGTGTACCTACCAGGGGTGCCATTGAAATTGTTTTTTCCATTGTACCCCTTTCTCTCAAACTTTGGTTTTTTAAAGCTCGGGGTTCCAAGTTTCGCTAGCTTATTTTCATCCTCCTCTTCCATCTCAATGTATAATTGAGCTCGATGGAAGAGGTCTGGCAGTGTCTCCACTTTATGGAGCTTCAGGTTCTGAGCCAATGGGGAGAAAGGTTCCAATCCTCTGATGTACCCTGCTATGGCTATACTTGGGATTAAATCGTTCACTTCTGTCATCATTGAAGTGAACTTCATTGTGAAATCCCGAAGAGACAGCTTCTCCTGTCGTAGTGCCAATGCCAATTGTGCATTGGCACTGTGTTTGATCCTGATCATCCTCACATGTTGGGCGATAAACTTTGAGGAAAGGTCCGCGAAGCTAGTGACAAAGGCAACTGGCAGACCGGAGAACCACCGATAAGCGCTGCCCTTGAGAGTGCCGGGGAATGCCCGACACAATAGCCCATTATCGGTGGTTTACGGTTCCAAGATATTAAGGTAGGGGTTCACGTGATTTTTTGGATCACTCGAACCATCATATGCTTCGATCCTGGGCACCCGCCAGGTCGGTGAAAAGGATCCTTTCAAAAGGTTCACATGAAAGGGAGCGCTTTTGATCCTTAGCATTTCATGGGGACTGTCGACGACTGGGTCTTCGGCCAGTTTCCGACGAAGATCCTCCACGAACCGAGTAGTAAGAGTTCTTTCAGAGCGACTCTTACTGGGTCCCGTCTTTGTCTTAAGACGGGAACTCTGTTAGGTCTTCTCCGCAGATGGAGAATAGATAGACCCTGACTCAACTGCATTTTCGCGGATGATGGTCCTTTGACTCCTCGCTTGTTCGAGGTTGCTCATTCTTCTCTCCATGTTCTCCATGAAGTTGAACAACCTCTCTTCCAGAGTGGAGGGGTCCTTCTGTACCAAGTGTTCCTCGTGTAGAGGAACCGAGTTTGTTTGGTTAGGTTGAGCGTCGAGACTGCTTACCCTGCTCCAGCTCAACTGTTGCTGGCATTTTACCCTTACTTCTCATGGCGTAAGGGTACTTTTTCTTTTCGATGATGGCCATAGTAATAAAAGAGGGATAGTTCCAAAGCGGGGTGGTGACCTGACTGAGCTTGTTCGAAAAACAAAGAAAAATCGGCGATTTAGAGGTCTAAATCGGCGACTTTTGACTTTGGGAATTTTATTCCGAACAAAGTCGTGGACAACACTCTTAGCTAGCAGACGATATTCCTGATCGGGCGATTCTTAAGACTAAGTCGGCGATTTAAGAATAAATCGAACTTGAGGCGAGAATCGGCTATTGTCGATCTAAATCGGCGACTTAGTTGACAAAGACGGCGATCCCTCTGGGAGAGCTCAAGCCGGACATTGCAAAAAAAATTGCGATTACGACCGGATACCGGTGGTTTAGTAGTCCCACAGATGACGCCAGCTGATGAAGCACTGAATCTGCTACCAGGGCTCGTGGTGGTGCGAGGTGATACCGGAGGCTCTAGAGTCCACGACGCGTGCTCTACGTCAAATACCTGCAGGTGGAGAATAGGCGATTCTAGTGAGAATCGGCGATTCTTTAAGTGATGCTCTGGTGAGAGTGGAACTTGTGTTGTGCCTTTGAGTGTCCTCTTGGGACCCTTTTTATAGGGTCTCGGAGGGCGCGATCAAAGGCGGACATTGCGCCTATTTCCATATATGGGAGCATTTATGGCGTAGGCTGGCTGCGAGTAACGGTCGTAAATCGGCGATTCAGGTATGGAAATCGCATATTTAGGGCAAACTTGCCGAGTTTCAAGGGGCGAGATATGCAGTCTACCATACTGCCGATCTGGGCCCTAACTCGGCGATTTGGTAGTCCAATCGGCGATTTACGGGTTAACTCGACAATTAGACGATGAACTTGTTCCGCACCGTGGGAGCTGATGAAGCACGAAATCTGCTACCAGTAGGCTCGCGGGGTTGCGAGGAGGGCCGGAGGCTTTGGAGTCCACGACGCACGCTCTACGTCAATGTACCTGCAGAAGAGGAGGGGAATCGGCGACTCACGTGGGAGTAGGCGATTCGGGCTCCTTAGTTTGCTCTGGTTGGTGTGTGTCAAGTGTGAATGACCTGAGGGTAGAGGTCCCCCAAGGACCCCTTTTATAGGGTCTTGGGGGACGTTTTCCCCATTCATTAGCGTGGGGCCCACCCCATTAAGGTATCCTATTAAGGAGTGCCTTAATGGCGTGGGTCCGCTCAAGTAACGGCTGGGAGTCGGCGATTCAGGTGTGGGAATCGCCGATCCAGATGTTCAATCGCCGACTCCCCATGTGCCTAGTAGCAGCCTACCAGAACTGTCCACGAGGCCTAGAGTCAGCGATTCACCCCTAGAGTC
>LFYR01000943.1:158607-184475 GCA_001185155.1 Zostera marina | reverse complement strand
TTCGGCGACTCACGTGGGAGTAGGCGATTCGGGCTCCTTGGTTTGCTCTGGTTGGTGTGTGCCAAGTGTGAATGACTTGAGGGTAGAGGTCCCCCAAGGACCCCTTTTATAGGGTCCTGGGGGACGCGTGGGGCCCACCCCATTAAGGTATCCTATTAAGGAGTGCCTTAATGACGTGGGCCCGTTCAAGTAACGGCTGGGAGTCGGCGATTCAGGTGTGGGAATCGCCGATCCAGAGGTTCAATCGCCGACTCCCCATGAGCCTAGTGGCAGCCTACCAGAACTGTCCACGAGGCCTAGAGTCAGCGATTCACCCCTGGAGTCGGCGACTTGGTAGTACCAATCGGCGACTCCCAGGTGCTGCCTTGAGTACTTGACGTAGACACTCCTTCCGAATTCGTGGAACTCTCCGGGGGTCCGGCATAAGGCGACGGAACCCTAGTTCTTGTCGAAGGGCGTTGCTGGGAGTGACTGACGTGTTCAGGCATGTCTCACCAGGATCCACCACCAAATATCATATTGATGGTCTTCCGCTAGCGGTTCTCGCTGTTGTCGCTATCTTGACGTAGACACTCCTTCCGAATTCGTGGAACTCTCCGGGGGTCCGGCATAAGGCGACGGAACCCTAGTTCTTGTCGAAGGGCGTTGCTGGGAGTGACTGACGTGTTCAGGCATGTCTCACCAGGATCCACCACCAAATATCATATTGATGGTCTTCCGCTAGCGGTTCTCGCTGTTGTCGCTATCTGGCGAAGGAGAGCGTAGACGCTTCCCCTTTGGGTCAGATTTGCAGTTGTCCCGTCCTCGGGATTTCTTGACGAAGTTGCCAAGTTCTCCCTTTGAGATCAACTGCTCGACGAAAGACGAGAATTCCCTGCAGTGGTCTGTTAGGTGGCCGCAGTCTTTGTGAAATTTACAGTATTTCCCAGATTGCGTGCGGCCCTCTTTGCCTGCAGGGTCTAAAGAACGAGGGACATGTAGATCCGCTCGGTTCTTCAGCTTCTCAAAAAGCTCGCCTTTGCTAATTGTAAGCGGGGTGTTCCTTTTCAATAGTGGAGTTGCACCCTTTGGCTGGCTGGTTGAGGTTTGGTATACCTTGTTATCATGTCTAGGCTTCAATTCATTTTTGGAAGTCTCAGCCTTGTTACTGGTATACCTGTTAGAGGTGTCGTTGAAATTATTGTTTCCACTGTACCCCTTCCTCTCAAACTTAGGCTTTTTGAAGCTAGGAGTCCCAAGTTCAGCTAGCTTATTCTCATCCTCCTCTTCCACCTCAATGTACAATTGAGCGCGTTGGAAGAGATCGGGCAGAGAACTCACCTTGTAGAGAGTCAGATTTTGGGCCAGAGGGGAGTAGGGGACTAATCCTCTAATGTATCCCGCTATGGCCACACTTGGGATTAGGTCGTTCACCTCTGTCATCATTATTGTGAACTTGACCGTATAATCCCTCAGAGACAGTTTATCCTGTCTAAGTGCCAGAAGTGCGTTGGCACTGTGTTTGATCCTTATCATCCCCACATGCTGGGCGATGAATTTGGATGAAAGGTCTGCGAAGCTGGTGACTGAGCCAGCTGGCAGACCAGAGAACCATCGATAAGCACTGCCCTTGAAAGTGCCAGGAAATGCCCGACACAGCAGCCCATCAACGATGGTTTGCGGTTCCAAGACGTTGAGGTAGAGGTTCACGTGATCTTGTGGATCACTTGAACCGTCGTATGCCTCGATCCTGGGTACCCGCCAGTTGGGTGGGAAAGATCCCTTTAAAAGGTCCTCGCGAAGAGGAGCACTTTTAACCCTTAGGATCTCGTGCGGGTTGCCGACAACTGGGTCAGTGGCCAACTTCCGCCGAAGATCCTCTACGAACCGAGTAGTAAGAGTCCTTTCAGAGCGACTCTTACTGAGTCCCGTCTTGAGACGGGAACTCTGTTTTGTTTTCTCCGCAGATGGAGAATAGATGGACCCAGATTCATCCGCTCTTTCACGGATGGTGGTGGTCCTATGACTCCTCGCTTACTCGAGATTAGTCATCCTTCTTTCAATGTTGTCCATGAAGTTGAACAACCTTTCTTCCGAGGTGGGTGGAGCCTTGGGCACTATGTCTTCCTCGACGTGAGGAGGAACCGAGTTTGTTTCAACAGGTTGAGCATTGTTAAGTCCCCTTGGTCGGGATTGCTCGCCCTGTTCCAGCTCAGTTGCTGACATTTTCCCTTACTTCTTGTGGCGTAAGGGTGCTTTTATTTTTCGATGATTGCCATGAAAACAAAAGCGAAGAAGTACCAAAGCGGAGAGGTACCTGACTGAGCCTGTCGGAAAAACAAAAGACAAGTCGGCAAGTTAGGGGTTAACTCGACGACTTTGAGATTTTGTGGTTTTCCCGAACAAGGTCGTGGACAGCATTCTTAGCTAGCAGACGATATTCCGGATCGGGCGATTCTCAAGGATAACTCGGCGATTTAATGCTAAATCGGACCTGAACCGAGAATCAGACGATCTAACTCAGCGATTTTTTGACAAACTCGGCGAACCCTCTAGGAGAGCTCGAGCCAGATTTTTAAAAAATCGCGATTACGACGGGATACCGGTGATTCGGTAGTCCCACAGACGGCGCCAGCTGATGAAGCACTGAATCTGCTACCAGGGCTCGCGGTGGTGCGAGGTGATGCCGGAGGCTATGGAGTCCACGACGCGCGCTCTATGTCAAATACCTACAAGTGGAAACTAGGCGATTCTAGTGAGAATCGGCGAGTTTCGTAGTGATGCTCTTGTATGAGAGAGGAACTTGAATCGTGCCTTTGAGTGTCCCCTTGAGACCCTTTTTATAGGATCTCGGAGGGCGCAATCAAAGGCGGACATCGCGCCTATGGTCATATATGGTAACATTTATGACGTTGGCTGGCGGCGAGTAACGGTGGTAAGTCGCCGATTCAGGTATGGAAGTCACCTAGTTAGGGTTAACTTGCCGAGTTTCTAGGGCCAAGATGTGCAGTCTACCATACTGCCGATCTTACCTTAACTCGGCGAGTTATCCTTTATGTCGGCGACTTGGTAGTCCAATCGGGCGACTTACGGGCTAACTCGGCGATTTGGACGATGAACGTGTTCCGCACCGTGGGAGCTCTCCGGGGGTCCTGCCATAGCGACGGAGCCCTAGTCCTTGTTGAAAGGTGTTGCTGGGAGTGACTGCCGTAATCAAGCATGTCTCACCAGTACTCCCGCCTGAAGAGAGCACAAGAAACATGCGTGTATCGCCACTATGAAACGACATGTTCGGCTAACCCTTCCTCGCTTGGAACCGATGGACACTTTTAGATCAATAACACCGGCCATTAGGGCGGCGATGTTAGTGAAACCGTAGATGGCTTCCTTACAGGGAGATAGTTCCTCCCTTTTAAGGCCCATCTTGGTAAAGGTATCCATGTAGAGGATATCTGCAGAGCTGCCGCTGTCGACAATCATCCTCTCGACTCAGGAATCAGGACCGATGTCTGCTTGGATCACGAGTGAGTCCTCGTGAGGTTGCAGGATATCGTCCAGGTCCTCTTCGAAGAAGTATATTGACTTCTCCTCGCGAACCCGCTTTCCGATGTCTCGAGGTGTTGATTGTGACATCAACACCTTTCGGGCATATCCTCTATTCTGGCCAACGGATCCACCACCAAATATCATATTGATGGTCTTCCGCTGGCGGTTCTCACTGTTGTCGCTATCTGGCGAAGGAGAGCGTGGACGCTTCCCCTTTGGGTCAGATTTGCAGTTGTCCCATCCTCGGGACTTCTTGACGAAGTTGCAAGCTCTCTCTTTGAGATCAACTGCTCGACGAAAGACGAGAATTCCCTGCAGTGGTCTGTTAGGTGGCCGCAGTCTTTGTGAAATTTGTAGTATTTCCCAGATTGCGTGCCTCCCTCTTTGCCTGCAGGGTCTGAAAAACGAGGGACAGGTAGATCCGCTCGGTTCTTTAGCTTCTCAAACAGCTCGCCTTTGCTGATTGTAAGCGGGGTGTTCCTTTTCCATAGTGGAGTTTCACCCTTTGGCGGTTGGCTTGTTGAGGTTTGATATACCTTGTTATCGTGCCTAGGCTTCCATTCTTTTTTGGAAGTTTCAGCCTTGTTATTGGTATATCTGTTAGAGGTGTCGTGGAAATTGTTGTTTCCACTGTACCCCTTCCTCTCAAACTTAGGCTTTTTGAAGCTAGGAGTCCCAAGTATAGCTAGCTTGTTCTCATCCTCCTCTTCCACCTCAATGTATAATTGAGCGCGTTGGAAGAGGTCGGGTAGAGAACTCACCCAGATTTTGGGCCAGAGGGGAGTAGGGGACCAATCCTCTGATGTATCCCGCTATGGCCACACTTGGGATTAGATCGTTCACCTCTGTCATTATTGTTGTGAACTTGACCGTATAATCCCGCAGAGACAGCTTATCCTGTCTAAGTGCCAGAAGTGCGTTGGCACTGTGTTTGATCCTTATCATCCCCACATGTTGGGCGATGAATTTGGATGAGAGGTCTGCGAAGCTGGTGACTGAGCCAGCTGGCAGACCAGAGAACCATCGATAAGCGCTGCCCTTGAGAGTGCCGGGGAATGCCCGACACAGCAGCCCATCATCGATGGTTTGCGGTTCCAGGACGTTGAGGTAGAGATTCACGTGATCTTGTGGATCACTTGAACCGTCATATGCCTCAATCCTGGGTACCCGCCAGTTAGGTGGGAAAGATCCCTTTAAAAGGTCCTCGCGAAGAGGATCACTTTTAATCCTTAGGATCTCGTGCGGATTGCCGACAGCTGGGTCGGTGGCCAACTTCCGCCGAAGATCCTCTACAAACTGAGTAGTAAGAGTCCTTTCGGAGCGACTCTTACTGGGTCTCGTTTTGAGACGGGAACTCTGTTTGGTTTTCTCCGCAGATGGAGAATAGATGGACCCAGATTCATCCGATTTTTCACGGATGGTGGTGGTCCTTTGACTCCTCGCTTGCTCGAGGTTAGTCATCCTTCTTTCTATGTTGTCCATGAAGTTGAACAACCTTTCCTCCAAGGTGGGTGGATCCTTGGGCACTATGTGTTCCTTGACGTGTGGAGGAACCGAGTTTGTTTCAACAGGTTGAGCATTGCTAGGTCCCTTTGGTCGTGATTGCTCGCCCTGTTCCAGGTCAGCTGCTGGCATTTTTCCCTTACTTCTTGTGGCGTAAGGGTGCTTTTGTTTTTCGATGATTGCCATGAAAATAAAAGCGGAGAAGTACCAAAGCGGAGAGGTACCTGACTGAGCCTGTCGCAAAAACAAAAAATAAGTCGGCGAGTTAGGGGTTAACTCGGCGACTTTGACATTTCGTGGTTTTTTCCGAACAAGGTCGTGGACAACACTCTTAGCTAGCAGACGATATTCCGGATCGGGCGATTCTCAAGGATAAGTCGGCGATTTAAGGCTAAATCGGACCTGAACCGAGAATCGGACGATCTAACTCGGCGACTTTTTGACAAACTCGGCGAACCCTCTAGGAGAGCTCGAGCCGGATTTTTAAAAAATCGCGATTACGACGGGATACCGGTGGTTCGGTAGTCCCACAAACGGCGCCAGCTGATGAAGCACTGAATCTGCTACCAGGGCTCGCGGTGGTGCGAGGTGATGCCGGTGGCTCTGGAGTCCACGACGTGCGCTCTACGTCAAATACCTGCAAGTGGAAACTAGGCGATTCTAGTGAGAATCGGCGAGTTTCTTAGTGATGCTCTGGTGTGAGAGAGGAACTTGAATCGTGCCTTTGAGTGTCCCCTTGGGACCCTTTTTATAGGGTCTCGGAGGGCGCAATCAAAGGCGGACATCGCGCCTATGGTCATATATGGTAACATTTATGACGTTGGCTGGCGGCGAGTAACGGTCGTAAGTCGGTGATTCAGGTATGGAAGTCGCCTAGTTAGGACTAACTCGCCGAGTTTCTAGGGGCAAGATGTGCAGTCTACCATACTGCCGATCTTGGCCTTAACTCGGCGACTTATCCTTTATGTCGGCGATTTGGTAGTCCAATCGGGCGACTTACGGGCTAACTCAGCGATCTGGACGATGAACGTGTTCCGCACCGTGGGAGCTCTCCGGGGGTCCGGCTAAAGCGACGGAACCCTAGTCCTTGTTGAAAGGCGTTGCTGGGAGTGACTGCCGTAATCAGGCATGTCTCACCAACTCTCTTCAGCTTGTCTTCCAGGGATTGGTAATCACGAAGAAGAGACAAAGAAGAGAGGCTGCTTTGAAACAAATAGGCGAGCTGTAAAAAGGAAAAGTAAGAACAGGCTCATCATAAAAATAAAAGCGAGAACACTTACGTTGCTTAAGTTTTGTCCGACTTCCTCGATAGTTCAATCCATCAGATAGGTAGAGATGGCCCGCAATGTGGCTCGAGAAGCATCCGTATCAGCAACGGACGGAAACTTCGTCCCATAATTGTGAGGATGGGAACCTCGGTACCCCGGCATCTAAGTCTCCCGGGTAGAAGCATACGGGTGTCGACCCTGAGAGGACTCCCCAATATGGTACCTCCGTCGAGGAGGAGTTCGTCGTCTTGGGGAGTGTCTCCTCGATTTCTTCGGAGGAGAGGGGTCAGTCCTTGGTGCGGGGGTCTTCCTCTTATCAAATCGGCTTCTTCTCCCCTCCGATCTCTCCGGTTGGACCTCTTTGTCAGCATTTCTTTCCCGTTCTTCTTCCGGCGTACGAAAAAGGGAGCCAAGTCTGGCAGCAGCAGAAGACTGCGCAGGAGGAGTCTCCACGGGTACCTCCTCTTCATCAGCTTGGCCTTCACCGGGAGGAGTGGGGGTAGGCGCCCTCGTATAGGCATTCTCGTGGGCATGACGCCTAAGATGTCGGGCGTCGGAAGGCTTCGAGGCAGGCGCATAAACCTTTGTGCCCGTCTCATTTTGTCCCACGCGTTCAGGGACACCTCCAGGGTTATGCATATAAAAATCTGCGAAAAATTAAAAACAGTGTTAGTAAAAATGCACATCAATAGAATAGAAAAAACACACAACGGAGAACCTTGTCTGTTAAAAGTGTCGTCTATCGCGTGACCGACATGCACAGCGATGGGGTGAAGGAAGGCCAGCCTTTGTACAAAAGCTCCCTCTTCCTCGGTCAAAACAGGACGGGGAGTGGGCCTACGATCACTACTGGATGCAGGAAGAAGTCGGCTACCAGGACATAGCCTGCAATCCACAAAAATGAACTCGCTCTTGTTCCGCCTGGTCGGAGGATCTTTCAAGAGAGCGGAGTGATTGACAGAAGAGGCACGGCTGTCACATGCAATGAAAGGGCTGCCCTTCTTCGGATTTTGGAAGGAGAAGAAGCGGAAGAACATCCGAGTAGTTGGAATTATGCCAGCATCCCTAAGGATATTTATAAAACCCCTGACATAGAAAAAGAAGGCAACACCCATTTGAGAGATGCACAACCCGGAATACAAAAGGATTTCACTAACTAGGGAAGGAATCGGAAGAATCGGAAAGTTAGTGAAATAGATTCGGTGAAGTGCCAACATGAAATAGGGAGGCACATCACCGGTATTCTCAGAAGGATAGGCCCTGTATACTCTCTCTCTAAGCTCTAACCCCCTCAAAATTCTTTGGGTGGCATCTAAAGAAAGGGTGTTAGAGCATCTACCCGCGTTGGAGATGAGGGGGTAGCCCGGAATATCGGTCAGGGAGACAGTACAGAAGGAACCATACCCAGTCCCGTACTCGCCCCGATCAAGGATGGGGACAACGTGGAAACCGTTGCGAAGAAGGACAGACCACTGGCGCCAAGAGCCATCCATCTCCCGATAGAAGGATGGGGCGCTTTTCTCCTCAAGAGGAGGAGGAAAAGGGTACTTCTCCTCTATCTCAGGAAGATAATCTAGGGGAGAGTCCTCTAAAATATGAATGTTCTGACTACAGACTTCGGCAGGAAGTTGAGCAGAACTGTCTGCAGCCAGGGATGGCGCCTCGACAACAGGAACCTCCTCAGGAATAGAAGCCAAAATAATGGCAGTTGGAGGAGTCCTAGTGGTAGAAGGAGGAGTGCCCCCAACTTCTACATCCCGTTCAGGAGAAGAGGAGCTGCAAGAGGAAGAACTCGAACTCCCCGAACTGGATGTAGAAGACCTTGAGCTTGAACTCGAAGAAGAAGAATGGGGAGAACCTACAAACAAAAACAAATGAAAGGTAAGTTACAAAAAAGAAAAAATAACTTACTAGGTACAGACTTGCGCGTACGACGAGCAGAAAGAGCTTTTCGCTTACTTCCAACAGTAGAGGAAGAAGGCGACTCAGTTTTAGGCTCGACCACGGCAGTAGCAGTCTGAACCTGAGGGCTAACGATAATAGCCCGTTCCTCGTTAGGAGGAAGGTCTTGCTGAGTGTTTTTGTCAGAAGACATGATCACAACCTGCACGAAAAGCATAGCAGTTAGCTTAATTATTTTAAGTTTACAAAAGTCGATCCCAAGAAAAAGTACAAGGGAAGTCGACTTCAGAAATCGATCCCAGGGAAGTCGATCTTCAGAAGACAAAAGTCTCAGGAAGTCGATCCCAGCAGATTCGACCAAGGAAGTCGACGACAAAAGTCGGACCAAGGGAGTCACTTCGGGAAAAGTAAGGGCTAAACCCATGGAAGTCGATCCCATCAAAAATGGATCCAACTTCGGAAAGTCGACGACAGGGAGTCAAACTTTACAAAATCGGACCACGGTCCAAAGGGCAACAACTTTGAAGAAGGACCGACTTTAAGAAAAGTCGGACCTCAAGGAAGTCGAACCTAATGCAACCTCAGAAGAGCCCGACGACAAAAGTCGGACCCCAGAAAGTTGCACCTCCAAGGCTCAAGTCGAAGCCTTACGCGCGCTGGAAGTCGAAGTCGATGCGCAGAAAGTCTATAACTCGGAGCGAAGGAAGTAGGTGGGAAACAAATGAATCCCCCTCTGCTATTTATAGGGGAAAGTCGAAGACGAACCGTCGCGGGCACTGTTCATCCGGGTTCACCCATTGGGCCGCAAAGCCCACGGGCCCGGCAGGCCCAAGACGACCCAGTCCACGGAAAACCCTAAAATCCGACCAAATGACATCGACATTTCAGGACAAAGGCATCGACATTTAACAAGGAATTCGAAACCTTCCAAAAGAGAAGGACAAGATCGACATTCCAGCACTATTCTGTTCGACATTCCCAGAAGAGGGATAGACGTCGACATTTAACAAGGAATTCGAAGCCTTCAAAAGAGAAGGAGAGGATCGACATTCCACAGAAAAATTTAGTTCGACATTTCCAGAAGGGGGATAGACGTCGACATTTAACAAGGAATTCGAAGCCTTCAAAAGAGAAGGACAGGATCGACATTCCACAGAAAAATTCAGTTCGACATTCCCAGAAGGGGGATAGACGTCGACATTTAACAAGGAATTCGAAGCCTTCAAAAGAGGACAGGATCGACATTCCGCAGAAAATTCAGTTCGACATTCCCAGAAGGGGGATAGACGTCGACATTTACCATGGAATTCGAAACCTTCAAAAGAGAAGGACAGGATCGACATTCCACAGAAAAATTCAGTTCGACATTTTCAGAAGGGGGATAGACGTCGACATTTAACAAGGAATTCGAAGCCTTCAAAAGAGAAGGACAGGATCGACATTCCGCAGAAAATTCAGTTCGACATTCCCAGAAGGGGGATAGACGTCGATATTTACCAAGGAATTCGAAACCTTCAAAATAGAAGGACAGGATCCACATTCCAGCACTATTCTGATCGACATCCTCAGGAAAAGATGAGATCGACTTTTGAACAACATCGGCATATCCAAGGAGAAATGAAGTCGACTTTTTGTACAAACCTCGACATCTTCAGAAAAGGATAGAATCAGCAGTCACGCGACATCGACATTCTCAGAAAAAGATGAGATCGACTTTTTACAAACGTCGACATCTCCAGGGAGAGATGAGATCGACATTCTGTATAAACCTCGACATCTTCAGAAAAGGATAATACTCTAACTACACCGACGTACTTCAGAGTAAAGGTGTAAGTCAAGGAAAAGGAAAGGTGAAGTATCTTTATTCAAAATTACGAAAAATGATGAATGAAAAAATATGTTACAGATTCCTAATTAAAGTTGATACGGCGACGCAAGTGGCGAGGAACCTGGTCCAGCGGGAAAGCACTGCGGCGGGGACGCCTCCGACGTCGACCACGAGGTGGGATAACAGAAGAAGAGGCAGGCGGAAAATCGCCACCAGACCATTCTTCAAAAATGGATTCCCGGGCCGCAACAGCAACACTATGCCGCTCAACGATAATTTGGCGCAGAGAAGGAAGATCCAAGACCGACGATCGAGGATCCAAAATACTCAGAATTCGATCCAGCTCCTCAATCTCTCCCTGAATGAAATCAGCAAAGAGACTCACAAGAAGAGCCATGGATGAAGGGGAAGGAGGACCTAAGGGCTCTATTTATAGACCCAAGGACCGCACAAAAGGACAAAAAAGGGTAAAACCGACCTTTTGACACAAGGACTCGACTTTTGGGCCAAAGCGACAGGACTCGACTTTTTGACCAAAGCGACAGGAGTCGACTTTTTGGAAAAAGAAGCGGTACAAGAACCCAAGGAATAGACTTTTTGACAAAAGTCGACGGGCACCATTGAGATCGACATTTCACAAGAGTCGATCAGACTCAACAAGGGGATCGACTTTTTCTTCCCACACAAGAGGGACATAGAAAAAAGAGCCCTGACAAGTTGGAATTGCAAAAGTACGCCAAGATAGGAGGGAGTCGACTTTTTCTTCCCACATAGGAGAGGTGTAGAAAAAAGAATCCTGAAAAGTTAAAGTGGCGAAAGTACACCAAGGCAGGAGGGTGTAACACAAAATGCTCCTAAGGAATCGTGGAAATCCACAACTCGGGCGGCGATACGGCAGCAGAATGAACTGAGTCATACTAAGATATTTGAACTCCTACAATTACTGGACGCAGTAACAAAGTAGGACGCCAAATTAACTCTACCTACGGAAGAACGTGGGCAGAGAAAGTCTTAATGGTAACAGAGTCAGGATGCGTATCCCATCCAAGGAAAAGAGTAAACCTCACCTACGGAAGAACGTAGGTTAGCGTATCCCATCCAAGGAAAAGAGTAAACCTCACCTACGGAAGAACGTAGGTTAGATGAGGGACGTACTCAAGAGTGAACCTCACCTACGGAAGAACGTAGGTTAGACGAGGGACGAACTCAAAAGATGAACCTCACCTACGGAAGAACGTAGGTAGACGGGGGACACATCGGCTAAACACACACCCTGTTCTACAAAAAATGTAGACAGAGGGGTAAGTATCCAAGAGTGAACCTCACCTACGGAAGAACGTAGGTTAGACAAGGGATGTACTCAAGAGTGAATCTCACCTACGGATGAACATAGGTTAGACGAGGGATGGACTCAAAAGGTGAACCTCACCTACGGAAGAACGTAGGTAGATGGGGGACACACCAGCTAAAACACACACCCTTTTTACAAAAAAAACGTAGACAGAGGGGTAAGTGTTCGAGAGTAAACCTCACCTACGGAAGAACGTAGGTTAGACGAGGGACGTACTCAGGAGTGAACCTCACCTACAGAAGAACGTAGGTTAGACGAGGGACGTACTCAAATATAAACCTCAGTCGCAGAAAGGCGAGCAAAAGGAGGGGGCAAGTATTCAAAAAATAACCCTCACCTACGGATGAACGTAGGTAGACGAGGGACCACGCTCAACCTCAGTCGCAGAAAGGCGAGCAAAAGGAGGGGGCAAGTATTCAAAAAATAACCTTCACCTACGGATGAACGTAGGTAGACGAGGGATCACGCTCAACCTCAGTCGCAGAAAGGCGAGCAAAAGGAGGGGGCAAGTATTCAAAAAATAATCCTCACCTACGGATGAACGTAGGTAGACGAGGGATCACGCTCAACCTCAGTCGTAGAAAGGCGAGCAAAAGGAGGGGGCAAGTATACAAAAAATAATCCTCACCTATGGAAGAACGTAAGTAGATGAGGAAGCACACTCAACCTCAACCGCAGAAACAGCAAATTGAGGGAGGCAAGAGACCTCAAAAGAGAGAACTTCACTTATAAAAAATAGGTAGAAGAGACGACTCTCAAAACCCGCCACAGGGAAGGGGACTCGAACATTGCTCGGAGATAGCTCAGGCAAGGCGTCAAGGTGGGCAAGCAGGGTTACGCACGGAAATCGGGCTAGGCAGGTGCGCAAGGAGTATGCTTCGGCTAGGACGAACCGGATAATAGTTAGCAAAAGCGCGTGACAACCTCTGTGGAAGCATAAATACAACCTCGCAGGCGTAGAGAGAGGGGGAATACTGGTGAGAGAGGATCTCGCATCCTGGGACATCACCAAAAACCCACACCTCAGTACGCAAAGAGGGGGGGAAATACTGATAGTACAAGGTCCAACACACAGACCATAGTACTAAAAGACGTATCCCAAAGTATCTAATACGCAGAGGAGGGGGGAGTACTGGTGATACAGTATCCCGAACCCGGTCACAACCTACCAGCAACTAGAAGTCCGGATAGCCTAAGATGAGTTAAGGTACCTATTCTAGGGATGGGGAGGTCCCAAGTTGAATCCTAGGAAGATCGACTTTCCTGAGGATCGACTTCCCTGGCATCGACTTCTGAATAAAGTCGATCCCTAGGAAAGTCGATCCCCAGAAAGTCGATCTCTGGAAAGTCGATCTCGGGCCCCAATCTGATCAATTAGGCAGTTAGGCGGTTACTGCCCAAATGACCAGATTATCCCCATAAGAACCCCTATAAATAGGAGGCATCCCCTACTCATTAAAGGCAGGTCATTTGGAGCGAAAGGATTCCTAGCGAAAAAGAGCTCTGCGCACTTGAGTTCCGGTCCGGTTTCCCGCGGAGTTCCCCGCTTGGCGCTTGCTTGCGCGTCTTGGAGTAGTGGTCGGGTTTCACCCCCATCATAAGTAAATTACCATTCAATCTGAGATTGCGAAAGGAGATAAATGACTACCATCCAAATGACCGAGATCAAATAAGAAGATATTATTTGCAAAAAAAACCTTGTCAATCACGCTAACATAAATATTCATTGAAAAGGATTAAAAATCAATTTAAAATATTTTATGTATTATAAATCATGAATTGAATATAGCATTTCAAAAGACGTCTGTTAGTGTCAGGGTCCGTCCAGACGGACCATGGGCCGAACATGACTATTGGGCTCAGGAGGCCCAGGGAATATCCTATAAACACCTCCCATAGTGCAACAGGGGAGGGGGTCGAGAATCAGGAAGAGTAATACTAGAGAGCTGTGTGTGCGAGTACCCTAGCGCGAACCCATCAATGTCGTTTTCTGTTTATGTTGTTATTTATTCTCGGAAACAAATGAAACTGCTTGTACTTGTAAATAAAATTTCGAATTTAAATGAAATTGAAGAGTTGACTGTAAAGTTGATTGTGAAGAGAAAAGATATCGTATTTTCATTGGTACGTATTTCGTTTGTTAAAATTAACACTCACATTATCAGTTGCAACTGCTTCAGTGGAAAGATATTTTTCAATAATGAATCTTTTGAAATCAAGTTATCGCAATCGTATGGATGATACTTGGTTGAATAATATTTTAGTAACATATGTTGAAAAAAATTTATTTTCTAGTGTTAGTAGTAATGATGATATTATGTATCGGTACCAAAATATGACACCTCGCCAAGAATAATTGAATTGAAAAAAAATAATTGAATTTGGTTAAATGATTTAAAATTAGTCCCCCGAGAGAAAAAATTCTTAGATTCGCCGCTGGTTCTCTTCCTGTCAAATATACCTTTATCATTATTTCAAATTTTTTGTTGTGTTATAAGATATTTTGCACGTATACAACCGCTCCACTATCGGATATTATCAATTGTCAAATTCTGCAAAAATCTCCTGAAAGATAAGAGTCGCGATTTCGTTATGTCTCTGTCGATTTGAAGAGATGACAACGACGATTTGAAAAGACGACGACGGCAATTTGAGAACGGAGACGACGACGATTTGAAAACAAAGACGACGACGATTTGAAAACAAAGATGACGACTGATGTTCTAACAACGCCGATACAAACACATGTTTCAAAAAGAAAAGAAAAATTAAACATACACAACATTTAAGACTTACCACAAACTCATCAAATCAATTTTATAGCTAAATGTTATGGGTGAGTAAGATGTTATAAGTTTCATTACATAGTAATTGCTTTGTACAGAGGTTACATTAAGAAGAAAAAAAATTTAATGACGTCTAATCCACACTCAGAAGGTTTTGTAGATATTTTTACTTTTCAAGCTATATAAGGTGGATATAATTGTAATACACTCGTTATGTATTTATTCGTTTATAAATAATGACAATGTTTTCTGTGAGATATTTAAAATAAGATATTTCGTGAGATATTGGTAAATCCACCATTCATAAGACATTTTATGGTTATCAATTTTTTTTGTCTTTTGCAGACCACATCTCAATAAGAATAAAAGTCGATATCAAGTATCTCAGGAGATATTTTACTAAAGGCTGAAACTTGTCTTATAAACAATGGGTGTACTTCAGGTATGCCGTAACGAATGTTACATGTTTTTTTTTTGAAGCAATTAAAATTTCATTAAAAAATAAGGGCAATACCCAATTTACAAAGAGTATAGAAATAAAAACAGAAGTAAAAAAAAAAGAACAAAAGTTTATTGACTCTCTTCCATTAGCTATGTAGTCTAGTTTTACAATAACTAGATACGCTGCCTCAGAAGGTTGGTCTTTTATACTTTTATCATAGATGTCTCCAAAGGGTGACAACAACTCTTTTTGTAATACACCGAATCAAATAAGAGACTGATGTCTTTAACGACTTTTTTAAGAACTGTCTCAGGAGGCCTACTAACGTGCTGTCTATATCTTTAATTTTTTTTCATCTATATATGTCACGACAAACATCCAATAGCATTCCATAGTAGCCCCCAAGGGAGAAAGTGGTGCGTAATTTTTTACGCTGCCTCCCGTCATATCCTCCAATATAATATCTGGGTGGGAACTGGAATATTCATTATTTTTCAGAAGGCGAGATTCAGGTGCTTCGCCAACGGAATTAAGAGAGATCTGAAATAAAAACAGTTGATCATGTTCATTAGATCAATTTTGTGTCGTACATGTGTTAGTGTTTTGTTCAGTACTTTAGTATATTATTTTACATCGTACATGTGTTAATATCTTATGCAGTATATTATTTTAGCCATTAAATTAAATATTATTGATCACGATTTGATGACGGACGCACCTGAATATTTCTCTATGAATAATATTCATTAAAAAAAGGTTTAATATTTTGATTTTTAGAAGGACCAGATAGTAAATAAGAACTAAATATTTGTATTTTACGGTTTTACCCAAATCATTATGAATATTACATGCGAAATCAGAAATCAATAGAGTACTGACGGCTGATCTTAGATACTTACTGATTTGACTCTTGTTACGAAGCACGCAACCGGTAGTAGCAGATCTCGCCAGACGAGATGCCCTCCAATGTCCATTCCACGGCCATCTTCCTCTCTCTCTTCCTTCTAGTCTTCTCAGCTTCGGCAGGGGAGTCCGATCACAAGGTATTCCGAATCTTCCATTTCTGTCTGGATTTTGTTTCGTTAGTTGTTAAGATACTTAGATTGTTGAAATATAGAAATCTGTTATGTTTCGGTCAGATCTAGAATGGGGATTTGAGGTTGAAAGATGACATTTTGATTAGGAAATGTTTCCTTTTTTGTTTAAGTAATCTAAAGGTCTTTTTGATGCTACCTGTTTCCCCTTTTTCTTCTTTTATTGTCACAGGTTAATTATTCTATAGTTATTTCCAGATTCTTTTTTTTTCCCTATAAGAAAATACATGTGCATATGACTGGGTAATCTTATTTGTTATAGCTAATGAGTAATGACTATTGATTCTACATGGTTGATTGTCTTGTGCAGTATCAACTAGAAGATCCAGTTGTGCTCTGGGTGAATAAAGTTGGTCCATATAATAATCCCCAAGAAACCTACAACTATTACAGCCTTCCATTTTGTCAGCCACAAGAGAATCCTGTACATAGATGGGGTGGTCTTGGGGAGGTTCTAGGTGGAAATGAGCTCATTGACAGTCAGATCGAAATAAAATATCAGAGTACTTTCACTTCATAGTCATTGTTCTGTGTACTTGTTTTTCTAACATACCTATGTACAAATATGGAATTAGGCATTTTATTTGATTTTTTTTAACAGAGCCTGTTGATAAGGTTACCATCTGTTCCATTGACCTTGATGAAGCAAAAGTGACACAGTTTAAAAATGCAATTGATAGCTCGTATTGGTTTGAGTTTTTTATGGGTATGGTACTTAATTAAGTCTTTATTGTACGACTTTCTATCTAAATACATTTTAATTTCAAAATCCAATTTGCATCTCTCTAATTTATATCATTGATCACTGACGAAATGCTTGCTCTCTATGCACGTTTGTTGACTTATTCAGATGATCTGCCTCTTTGGGGTATGTTTTCTTGTGTTTACTCTTCTTTCGTCTTTTCTTATGTTTATGCTATAAGAATATTTTCTCGTGTTATTAACCTATTTTTATTTTGTATAGGTTTTGTTGGTGAGACCCGAATTGATAAAAGCAATGAAAATAAACATTTTCTTTTCACTCATAAGGATATCATTATTAAATATAATGGTTTTCAGGTTGTTTTTCTTACAGTCTTTGTTATTTTTGCATGGTTATTTTTTAGAAGTTAAATTGGATCGAAATGTTGTTTTGATTACAGATAATTCATGTCAATCTCACACAAGATAGTGCAAAACTTTTGGAAGTTGGAAAGACATTAGATATGACATACAGTGTTAAATGGATAAAGACAAACATCGAATTTGCACATCGTTTTGATGTTTATTTAGATTATCCATTCTTTGAACACCAGGTCAGTATACAATTCTTTCTCATAAAGTGTATTGTTCTCTTTTAGGTGATAGTAGGCCTGTAAATGATTATTTGAACTAAAGGAATTTGGATAAACGAATTCGAATTTCAATTTTGATATCCGGATTTAAACGAACCGAATTCGGATATCAGGGTATTTGGTTCGTTTAAAATTCGATTCGTTTAAATTAAATACTTATATTATTATAAAATTTAAATTTACATATATAACCTTTAAATTTTATAATTTATACTATTATTAGTTAATAATTTATAATTTTTTTTAAATACATGATTTTTTTGAAATAAAATAAATCAGATGTTTTTTTTTATAAATGTTATTTGAATCCAAATATTATTCGAATTCGGTAGAAAAATATAAATTCGATTGGTACGAATCGAATTCGAATATCCGAATATTAAACGAATTCGAATATGATGGTATTCGGTTCGTTTACATACCTAGGTAATATATTTTCCTATAGTTATGCTGTTTAACCGTATAATAGAAATTAGAAATCTAACATCCTCTCTTATGGAAGCTAATAGAAGTCTGTCTATCTTGTAGTTTTAAAAGGTTTGACATCAATTTGAAATTCTAATTTATTTCGTTTTATGCTCTTTTGTCATGATATAGTTTAGAGTTTGATACGAGGAAATTCTACTAAAAAGTTCTGTATTTATTTAAATGTGCAGATCCATTGGTTTTCCATCTTCAATTCCTTTATGATGGTTATTTTCCTCACTGGTCTGGTGTCAATGATTCTGATGCGAACTCTTAGAAATGATTATGCAAAGTATGCCCGTGAAGATGATGACCTTGAAACTCTGGTGATCACCAACATATTCTGTTATTTTAGTTTTTTAGATTGGGGTGGGAATGCTTGGAGTCATATTATTATTGTTATATTTAATTATCAAACACTCCGGAGCCTGACTTGCCTTGTTTCAGAGTTTAACAGCTGGTAGATAATAATGTAGCTTATAATCTTTTATTGTATAGAATATAGATATTTTATTTAGGGTTTTCTTCTCTTCTTTCAATTGTCTGCAATATCATTATATTAGATTGAATAAGTTATGAACTTTTTAATACAGGAAAGAGACGTGAGTGAGGAATCGGGGTGGAAGCTTGTTCATGGAGATGTCTTCCGGCCTCCTCAAAATTTGACAGTCCTGTCAGCTGTGATCGGTACAGGTTCTCAGCTGGCCATGCTTGTTCTTATGGTCATTTTATTAGCAATCATTGGGATGCTTTACATTGGGTACATTAACAAGATTTTCTTATTTTTTTTGTGTGTGTGGCAGGAGATTTCTTGATTTGTGGCTTCTCCTGTATTTAGTTTTAGGCCTCTACATATTAGTTGGTATGGATCCATGAAACATTCTCTTACCGGTTAACTTATTTTTTTATGTTCAGGCGAGGAGCAATTGTCACAACCTTCATTGTTTGCTATGCTCTCACTTCATTTATTACTGGATATGTGAGTGGTGGAATGTACTCAAGGAATGGTGGTATGCATTTCTGCTTTTGAAAAGCCATATTTAAAATTTGAACAATCATTACGATTTCCCCAATTTCAGTATTTTGTGCATGCACTACTTGTGTTTGGTCCTAATCATGTACTGTGATTGTTGCTACTAACTACACTATGATGTTAATTAGGCTAATTTTATAGTTAGTTGCATGTAGATGATTTATTGCTATAGATCACGACGTTATTCCAATTCAATGGTTCATTGACTTCATTCAACCTTTATACTCTGCCTCGTCGTCTGATGCTCAAATATCTCCATCGATAACTTCGTTACTCGCAACGAAAAGTTCGTTGATTCTTTATCTGCCCAGATTGTGAATATAGTCTCACCTTGAGAAAGGTAAACTACTTCTCCTGGAGAGCTCAATTCATGGCTGCACGCTAGTTCTCCGTGGTGACAACCTCATGCAATTTTTGGAAAGGAAGTTTTTACTCTTGGGTTCTTTCTTGTCCGAGTGACGGGATCAAATGATTCTAGACTGGCTTCTCAGTTTAATGTTATCTGGAATCTTGCCTCAGATCATAAGGTTGACTTCCTTATCAGAAGTATGGTTTGTATTGCATAGTGCAATGGATCTACTCCTCTGGATCCAAAACAAGAGTGCTCTTCCTTCGTCATTAATTCCAGGGAATTTGTTAGAGAGGTTTGTCCATGAATGAATGTATCACTTAAATTTTTTCTCAACTCGGTATCCTTGCTACTACTACTAGAGAACACATTAGTGAATCTGAGGTGATCTTGATGGTTGTTTGTGCTTTGTGGTCAAAAACCCAAATTTAACTCTTTTTGTCACCTCAAGGAAGCCTTAACAAAAGAATTATCATTGCAAAGACTTTGGGGTTCATTGAGCTCATGATGGACAATACCCGACTACAGACTACCAATTTCTTGTTGAAGTGAATAAAGTAGAAACTGCATTGGTCCGTGAGAAAGGTTTTGGGAGAATTTGGAAAAGTCACTAGAGATCATGAGATTAGTCTGAGTAATATGGAAGTTAGAAGTTGAAACTTGAAATTAGTTCTATTTTGCATAATATTTGTTTAGTTGGAAGTTGAAATGACACAAACTTTCACATTTTTCTCAATCAATGGTCTCGATAGTTCATTCTCTCATTTTATTTGACATGTGGAGTTGGCTCCAATCACCTCATCTAAAGGTTACTAGTAAGGTCTGGTATTATCATAGTATGTAAATTTCATGAATGCTTCCATGAATTTCAAGTTTTCAACTGGGTCTATTTGATGAAGGCAAATAGGAAGTATATGATTGTTTCACTAGGTTCAAAAAAATGATTAAAAATCAATTTAGTCGATCTATCAAAGCATTTAGTTTAACATTCCTAAGGAATACCTTTACCTCACCTCGCTACTTGAATATTTTGGAGCCCATCATTGCTTCTCATGCCCATTCATCCATCAAGGCACCAATAAGTGGGGAAAGTGAAGCAACGTTATTGGCATATTGTGGATACAGGTGCCACACTCCTTTATGACACACTACCTCCATCAGAATATTGGAACTATAGTTACATGGTAGAAAGTAGCAACTGATCTCTACAACAAGAATCTATCAGTGACATTACATAACAAGTCACTATAAAGTGTTATTTGCCAAGATTTCAGAATATAGTAAGTTCAAGGTCTTCAAGTGTCACTTTATTCAAACTTCCAAGCCTATCCACCTCAAATCATCTCCATATGTATATTCTTAGGTTATTCTGCATATTACAATGGATACAAATGTCTCAAACCACAGACTATGCAAATCATAATCTCTAGAAATGTTCTTGACAAAATATCAGATTTTACTCTAAATTACTATTTGATTTGTGAAGAAGATCAGAGTGTCAGACACACCATTGACCGAGACAAAAATTGTGATCTAGCCATCATCTAGCTCCTATTCAGATTACACTTTCTATGGATATGGTTCGACACAAAGTTTATCATCTAGTGCCGAGTCAATTGGAGGGGGGGTGAGTGATCAAAGAATCAGCCACTGAGAAAAGATTCATTAATTACTCTTTAGTTTATGTAAAGTTTATTACATCTCCTTCCTGCTACGATTTCTAAAGATATCTTGATTCAACAATGTTAGCACTTAGCAGGCAGATTTGATTTAGGTAGTGTCAATGTGTCATCATTGTCTGATGAATCTGACCAGGATGAGTACCTATCCTAATCCTCTAGTTTTTTCCATCGTTCCCCATCTTCTAGTCACTCGAGCAGCACATGGCATAGTTAGATAAAATCCCCAATATGCATTGTCCTTGGTAGCATTCAACATCATTCCCCTAGAGCAATTCGAAGTGCATTAGCAGAGTTACAATGGAAATTAGCAATGCAACAAGAGTTTGACGTCTTGATGAAGAAAATGCATGGTTACCCGCTCCATGATCACTAGAGGACACCACCGTCACACTTTGGATTTGATGGTCAAAGAATAAGTCAATGAAATGTTCTAAAGGTATAGATTATAACAAGACTTTTAGTCCAATTATAAAATCTGTTTCGATATCCTTACCATTGTAATTTATTATGGCTGGAGTTTGAGATAGATTGATATCTGCAATGCATTCCTCCACTAAATTTCAAGGAAAGGATTGTAATGGGGCAACCAGTAGGCTTTGTGAATGAGCACATGTTCGTCTCTTTAAGAAAAATATTTGTGGTCTATTCACATATGGTCTCCTCAATTTTCTGGAATCCATTGGGTTTGCCGGAATCAAGTCAAATCTGTCATTTTTCATCACTCCTAATACACACACTATATATGTTCTTTATTATATCAATGATATGTCGTGGCAGGATCTTCAGATGAAGGGGTGCAACAATTTATTTATTTGATGAGCAAAGAGTTTGCAGTACGTCAATTGGGTTTTCTAAGCTACCTCCTTGGGATTCAAGTGCGCTCTACTATCTTTGGGTTATTTCTTGACCAACATTAGTATTTGATGAAATAAGGTATAGAGTCTTCAGCAATGTCAAGTCAGTTTCGATACGAATAAAGGCCAGGCTCCAAATTCAATGACACAGAATATCTTCGAATAGTAGGCACACTGCAGTACGGCAGCACCTGACTCTAGTCATCGGTTCAGATATCTTGTTTGCAGGTAATAAGTTGTCACAATGTATGGAAGGACTTTGAATGATACATTGGACTGCCTTAAAGAGAACACTTTGTTAAGTGTTTGGCACACAGGATTTTGGGATTATGTTGAATAGAGTTAAATTTTTCGAAATCAGTGATTTCTGTGTGATGCTGACCGGCAGGGCAGAGAACATAATTGACCGGAAGCGTCACACTAGATTTTTTTTTTGTAAATGTTAGGGGTACACTGATCTTGTGGTATTCCAAGAAGCAATTTATGGTTTTCTGGTCAAGTACTAAATCCAAGCATAGAGGAATAGTCACAATTACCTCTGAATTTGGTTGAACTAGCTCTCTCTTACAACTTGAAAATTGAAATCATGGTCGGTACCTCTGAACTTGGTTGAGCTAGCTTTATCTTACAACAACTTGAAAATTGAAATCACGATACTTCTTCTGTTTAAGCTACGATGCAATAATCGTGGAGCAATTTGCTTAACCATGGACCCGATTTATTAGGTCAAGAAGTCCAAGATAAACCATGTTGCGATTGATCTTCATTTTGTTCAAGAATGGATTGAATAGAAGCGACTACACGTTAAGTATATTTCTAATGTTCTACAGCAAAAGGGTATTCTCAGCCCAAACCATTTCAAGAACAAAGGAACAAGATCGTTGATCAACACTTTAATTTTTCAGGGAGTGTGTTAGAGTAGAATATATAATTAACATTCTGTACTTTTTTATAATGGAAAATATTTTGCCGTTTTGACGAAGAATCTTTTTTTTATGAAAATATTTTGCTACTTTGTAGTGGGTTAGTTAAATAGGATCATAACTAATTTCAATCATCTCAATTGTATATTAGGATCCTACCTGTAATACTAACACTCATGGCAATACATTTTGAGAACTTTTTCACCTCTCTTGATATTCCTCATTTAGACTAACATACATCAAGATTTTTTTCTTTTAGAATCCCTAATGGAGAAAGTTGAATCTATGCTTATTAGTAGTTTATCAACTTATATGATTATTTTTCCAAAATGACAGGTAAAAACTGGATTAAGTCCATGATCTTCTCAGCATCTCTTTTTCCATTTATGTGTTTTGGAATAGGCTTCATACTAAACACCATTGCAATTTTCTACGGATCACTGGCCGCTATCCCATTTGGAACAATGGTGGTTGTTTTTATAATTTGGGGATTCATATCATTACCCCTAGCATTTCTTGGCACTATTGTAGGGAGAAATTGGAGTGGTTCGCCAAATAATCCTTGTCGTGTGAAGACAATTCCTCGCCCGATCCCTGAAAAGAAATGGCATCTGACACCATCTGCAATCTCCTTAATGGGAGGCCTTCTTCCCTTTGGCAGCATATTCATCGAGATGTACTTTGTTTTCACATCCTTTTGGAATTACAAGGTAATTTTCAGATAATTGATTTTTTTTATTTCAGTTTTTTTTTGTTCTTGTGATATTATTCGAAATGAATTAATATTTCGCTTTTGAAGAACAAATTATCTTTTATACTTTTAGCAGGTTTACTTTTTTTTTATAGAAGGTACATTAATTTTGGCAGGTTTACTATGTGTATGGTTTTATGCTGTTAGTTTTTATCATCCTTATAATTGTAACCGTCTGCGTCACCATTGTGGGCACATATTTCTTGCTGAATGCTGAGAACTACCATTGGCAATGGACCTCATTTTTCTCTGCTGCTTCAACCGCGGGATATGTTTATTTGTATTCTATATATTACTACCATTCGAAGACTAAGATGTCTGGATTTTTCCAGACTAGTTTTTACTTTGGCTACACCCTGATGTTCTGCTTGGGCTTGGGTATCCTCTGCGGTGAGTGTATAAATATGTAGTAGACGCTATAATGAAGTTTTGACTTGTTTTGGTTTTCCATTGCAATTTTAAACAGAGAAGTAAATAACATTACAAATATTTCAGGTGCTGTGGGATATCTAGGGTCTACACTGTTTGTGAGAAGAATCTACAGAAACATAAAGTGCGACTAGTAAGAGCCAGCATTTGTAATTAACTTTTGGGAAGCATTACATACAATTTTTCATATATTAGAGTTTGTAATATTTACCCTTTTATTGTGAGATTATAACCACAGTCATTGCCAATTTAGCATTTTAGCTCTTAGCGTTTAGTATTTATCTATAGGAATCAGGAGGATGCGTTGATGAATAAACTAATTTACTCTAAAGTTAGAAAGTTCCTATAATAAGCCTGAGCCAAAATGCGCCTGGTTAATCTCATCCGTTCGTTTTTTAAATTTTGATAGATTGAATGTCAGCCGTTCAGTGATGTAATGAGTGTTTTTTTTTGAAATTTTACAAACAAAACTATGCGTCTATGCCTCTCACTCCTGTCTTCTCTTTTCCTTTTAAGGTTCTAGTGAGTTCAAGCAAGATTTTAAGCAATTTTTTTGTCTCTGATGAGTTGAATTTATCTTCATTCTCCTAGTAAGGTATGTGTTGGTGTGTGTGCTCGCCGGTGTAAGCCCACAACCTCAACTCTCCCAAGTGTTCACTCTCTCAGAATTGTCAACCCCTTCCCCAGTTGGACCAGGGGAGGTATTTATAGCCTTCACTTGTTGTCATTGGGCCTCGTGGGTTCGTCCGGTCGGCCCCGTCCGTCCGTTCAACCGCCCGCCCGTCCGTCTGGGCCGGCTGGTCCGGTTCGGTCCATGGGCCGCGGTCCGCGGTCCATGGTACCAACAGTACTCCCCCCTTCCTTAGCAGGCCCGGGGGCCTGGGGCCGTCCACCCCCCTTTCGACCCCCACCTACTCTCATTAAAGCTCCTCGGTTCTCGGGCCCCTCCTTCTTTGCTTCTCTATAAATAGGCTGCTTGAGAGCCTTATTTTCCGCATCCCCTCTCTTTTCCGCTATGAGTGCTCGAGACATCCTTGAGGAGTATGGACGCGAAGTGCAAGCTCAACATGCTACCTGGGCCCTGTGCCTGCTGTCGCCTACTGGTGTCCCCAACAGTGTCGCCGTGGCCGAGACTCAGCGCCTTAACGCCGTGCTGATCGACGTCCACCGTCGCCTCAACCGGATTCGCTGCAACGACATTGTCGCGGAGCTTCCCCTCGTCACCTATCCTGACACGTCGGGTTCTGCTGGAACTTCGTGTGCTTCCCGCGCGCAAGGTACGACCGTCGCTCCCGCTGCTGTCGCTGATCCAACGCCCCTTCCGAGGCGCCGCCGGCCGCGAGGTCCTCGTCGCTCCCGCGGGTCTTCGTCCCTTCCGGCCTATGACCTGCGCCACTTTCTGTCGGGATCCTCGAAGCCAGCCCCTTAAGTTCGTCCGGGGGACGTCCGCGACCACGCTCATCCGGGCCGTGGGTCCGCCTCCATGGGACGACGTCTGGGGCGCGCCTCGTTCAACTTCTCTCCTATTTCTTTTTTGTATCCAGACATAGCTATTGTTGTGCGTTGTATATTTTTTCCCGCTGTGCCACCGGCCGCTTGTAACACTTGGTTTAATTTAATGAAAAATGCCTTTGCTTCTTTTTTTTCTTTCGCTTTAATTGTCTTCGCACGTCCGTGCAGATTCGCGCATCTCGACGTCTTCTGTCGACGTTGCCCGCATCCTTCTCGAGCTCTGCTCCCGTCCCTCGTGCCGGGTCCCCCTATCGCCGGCTCGAGCGTCGCCCTGCTACGTCGTTTCGTTGGTGGGGTCCGCCTGTCGGCCCCTCTGGACTCCCCCGCCGCGCTCCTCCTGCATCGTTCGGTCGCTGGACCCCGCCGAGCTTACCACGGGCGCCTCTCCCCCGCTCCGCCGACCGCGTCGGTCCCTGATCTTCACCCTTGCCCCCGACGGGCCGGTTCTTGGGCTCCCTCGGGAGCCTCCCGGCCCATCCGATTCTGACCAATCCGGGTACGCGACGCTTCGTCTTCCGTGCCCTCCTTAACCCCTATATAAATCCCCATTCGCTTCTCGCGACTGACTTTCTTCCCTTTCTTTTATTCTCTCCCACCTTCTCTCCCAGGTTGCTGATGGCCTCCGCTTCCTCCTCCGGCCGCGATGGCGCACGAACCCCGGCTAGCAAAGTGATTTCGACGCTCTTCGTCGCTCCCTCCCCCAAGGACCCTCTGTCCACCGTCGGGGTCGATGTGATCCGGGAGGCGCTGGCGAAGATGGGCCAGCCCGACCTGCCCTTCACTGTTGCTGGCGAGCGTCTTGCCTCCGATCCGCCGCCGGGCCTGGTCGCCCTTTAC
>LFYR01000943.1:120923-158507 GCA_001185155.1 Zostera marina | reverse complement strand
GCAGGTCTTGTTCTTCCGCTTCCGTCTTTGGTGGCCGAAGCGATGTCTTACTGCGGCGTTACCATTTCTCAGTTTCCTCCGGCGGCCATCGACCGCTTGGTGATCTTCGACCTTCTCTCGCGTCGCGCCGGCTGCCAGGTCTCTCTACCGGTCTTCCTGACGTGGTTCACGATGACCTCCATGACCACCTATCCCCGCCGTGTGTTAGTCGCTCAGCGATCCACCGGCGCCCTCTTCGACGGGCTGGTCGACCGGTCTCATCACTGGCGGGACCGCTTCTTCTTCGTCCCCGTCAGTGCCCTTGGAACGTCGGACTCGGGCGTGCGTATCCCCACGCGCTGGACTATGTTGTCGTCCCTGAAACGGGCCGCCGCTCCTTCCCGAGACAGCTTGGATCCCATGGCCGCCCTTGCTCAAGACGTTCTCGTCGAGGTTTATCGCCACGGGCCCGTCAACGCCCGGACGTTGGCCACCTGGTCCTACGACGACCACCTGAATTTGCCCGTGAAGACGCCTTACTTTCGGGACGGCCCGCCGCCTAAACGTAACAAGAAAAGGCAAGCCGACGAAGTTCACTTCGAGACTCCCCTTAATGCGTCTCCCCTCAACACCATCGATGTCGGTGCCCCGGACTCCCAGCGTGATGCTTCCTCCGCTCCTGGTGCCACGGACTCCCCCCTTCGAGACAGCCGGTCCGACCGACGGCAAAGGAAGAAAGCTCGGGCCTTGAAACGAAAGTCGGTCGTCGCCTCCCTGGCGAAGGATGCGGTCCAAGTTGAAGACTTGGACGCTTCTGAGAACAGCCTTGGTTCCAGCCACTCTGGCATTCCGTCCGACGGGGCCTTTGCCCACCTCTTTGCGTCCGCGTCGGAAGGCGGGCTTTTTGAAGACGGGCCCCTCAAGGCTGTCATGAAGGATCTTCAGAGGACGCTCGACGGCTGTACCGCCCCCATCGATCCCGTGACCCTTTTGCCGCGCCTTGGCGGGATCCTTAAACAAAAGCTTGCGGATGCTCGTTCCCTGATGACGCCCGAAGATGAGTACGTCCGACTGCGCGCCTGTCCCCTTTCGGCCGTCGACCTCGATCTGCACCATCATCTGCTGCAACTTTCGGTCCTCTCCCAGGTTCGGCTGGAACGGGGCGCCGAACTGGACGGGGAGTTTCAGCGTCAAAAGACCGACCTCGCTGCCGCGGAAGCCGACCTTGCCGCTGCGAGGGCCACCCTTGATGCCACAAAGGCCGAGTTGGACGCCGTCAAGCGTGAGCGCGACCTCCTGGCCGCCGACTTGTGTCGTGCTACGGAAGAAGAGGAGGCTCGGGCAGATGCCGCGCAGGCCGCTTTTGTCGAGGAATTTGTTCCCGAGTTCAAGCGTCGTTTGGCCGATATGCAAGAGGATCACGCCATCCTGCTAGCAGATTCCAAGCGCCTCGGCTTCTGGAAGGGTTACGTGCACGGGCGCGAGATGTGCTCGCTTGTTTACTCGCCCCTTTCGCGCGCCGTGGTGCCTCGGAGCCGCAAAGAGTTTTCTGATTGGCAAAAGAACGGCGCCCCTACCTTTCAGCCTCCCGTGGACGTGAGCGACAGCGAGGAGCAGGACCTTGAGGCTGACTTCCCCGACTACGTGGACCCTCCCCTTGACTAGTCGGCCCGTAGCGGATGTTTTTTTTCTTTTTTCGTACGGAAAGAACAATTATCCCTGCATTGTAATAACACTTAACTTTTTTCCTGCTTTTTTACTTGCTTGTTTTCTCTCGCTTTTGGCTCGGTCGTCGATCCGCTTGCCTTGGCTCGGCCGTCGATCGTTTTCCTCCTCCTTTCGCTTTCGTTTCCCTACTTAACTTTCGCTTTCGCCCTTTCTCTTCCTTCAATCGTTTTTCTTGTCTTAGAGAAGCGGTCTGGGCCCTTCGGACGTTCCCGTGTGGCCTTTCGGCCCCGGGGACCTTCCGTTGGCCTTTTCGGCGGGCTTCTCCGGTTTTCGTTTGCTCGGGGAAGCGCCCTGGGCCGTGCGGATTGTCTCGCGTGGTCGTCCGACCTTGAGACTTCTCCGCCAACCTTTTCGGCGGGCTTCTCCAGCTTTTGCTTACTCAGGGGAGCGGCCTGGGCCGTGCGGATTGTCTCATGTGGTCGTCCGACCTCAAGACTTCTCCGCCGGCCTTTTCGGCGGGCTGCCCCTTTTCCTTTACAATAATATTTTTAATGGGTGCACTCCGGGTGCTTTTTATTGGGCATCATGTGCCGTGGTCAGGGGACGCCCGACGTAAAAATCAGATACAATAGTGATAGTATTGCTCCGCGTACGCCTCGCCTCACCGTCTATACTTTTCCAAGTTGTCGGCATGCCACGTTCTCTCTATCTCCTGCCCGTCCTCGTACCCCAGGCGAAAGATGCCGGGCTGGACTTCGTCCGTGATGACGTACGGGCCCTCCCATCTTGGTGATAATTTCCCCTTTGTCTGATCGACTCCCGTTACCTTGGCATTTCTCAACACCAAGTCTCCTGGCGCTAAGTTTTTGTCGGCCACTCTTTCGTTGTGGTACCTTGCTACCCTTCGCTTGTAAGTGAGATCCCTGATGGACGCCTCCTCTCTCCGGCCCTCCAAGTGCTCCCTTTCTAGGAACATGGCCTGGTCGTTCGTGCCCGGCTGGAACTGCTCGATACGCGCGGTTGGCCACACCAACTCCGCTGGTGCCACCGCCTCCATCCCGAATGCGAGGGCGAAGGGTGTTTGACCTATGGGCGTTCGGATGGTCGTGCGGTACGCCCACATGGTTTCCGGGACTAGGTCCGCCCAGTTTCCCGGGTGTTCGCCCACCTTCCTTTTCAGGATCGACGTTATTGTTCGGTTCGTCACTTCTACCTGCCCGTTTGCCTGCGGGTGGTAGACTGGTGCGAAGCTTAACTTGATCCCGCTGTCTTCGCAGAATTCTCTTAACTTCTTTCCCGTGAACTGCGTCCCATTGTCCGTTATTATCTGGATCGGGACCCCAAAACGGCAGACGATGTTCCTGAAGACAAAGTTCAGCACATTCTGTTCGCTGATCGTGTTCGTAGCCTCCGCTTCGGCCCACTTTGTGAAGTAGTCGACCGCTACGACAGGAACTTCCTTCCTCTTGACGCCGGCGGGAACGGTCCTACTATGTCAATTCCCCACCTTGCGAATGGCACCGGTGTCGTTACGGCCTTCATCATGGTGGACGGCCGTCTCTGGACGTTTGAATGCCTCTGGCAAACGTCGCATCGACCAACAATCTCCTCTGAGTCTTTTATTGACTCGGGCCAGTAATACCCTTGCCTGGCTACTTGCTTCTCCAGCGCTCTGCCGCCTTGGTGCGCTCCGCTTGCCCCCTCGTGCAGGCTTCGTGCGATGGCCCTCCCCTCCTCACGTGGGACGCATAGTCGCAGGGGGACCTCTTCTGCTGCCGACCGTCGGTATAGCTTGTCCTGGGCCACTACAAACCAGGCCGCCCTGTTCCTTAGCTTCCTGGCCTCCATCGGGTCTGTCGGCGTTTCGCCTGTCAAGATGAACCTCGTGATCGGCGTTCTCCAGTCCCCCGACGTTATTACTCCGCACGCTCTGGCTGGCCCGCGGTCGGCGGTCGGCGTCGGACGTTCCTGGTTTTCGATCCGGATCCACCTTCCCTCCTTTTTTCCTGGGGACGCCCCTAGTTTGGCCAATGTGTCGGCCTCCCCATTGTGTTCTCTCCCTATTTGAGAGATCCTCCATTCTTTGAGCTTGCCCAAGGCCATTCTCGTCTCGGTCACATAGCTCGCCATAGAGTCTTCCTTGGATACGAAGTCTCCCCTGACTTGGTTGGCTACGAGCCGGGAGTCCGTGTGGAAGTGCACCTTGGACGCGCCTAGTGCGCGAGTTAACCTGATCCCCGAAAGGAGGGCTTCGTATTCCGCTGCATTGTTAGTCGCCCGGAATTCGAAGTGGATCGAGTACTCGATTTTTCCCCCTGTCGGAGACGTGACCACGACCCCCGCGCCGCATCCGCTATTGCTGGACGACCCGTCCACGTGGGCCGTCCACCACTGCTCGTCTGCCTCCACCACTTCTCTCGGGGCTAATTCGGCCATGAAGTCTGCCACCGCCTGCCCCTTGATTGCCCTTGCTGGCACGATTACTAGGTGGAATTCGCTGAGTTCCATGGCCCACTTGGTTAGTCTTCCTGAGACGTCCGGCTTCTGCAGGAGTTGCAGTAGTGGGTTAGCCGTTGGGATCGTGACCGTGTGAGCGTGAAAGTACGGTTTCAGCCTTCGGACCGCCGAGACTACCGCCAGGGCTAGCTTCTCGATTTCCGGGTACCTCTCTTCCGCCCCTATCAACGAACGGGAGTGGTAGTACACTGGCCTCTGCGTGCCTCCCGCTTCCGAGATGAGGACCGCGCTGACGGCCGCCTCCGAGCACGCTACGTACATGGTGAGTGGCTCTCCTCTTGTTGGTGGGCGGAGCGTCGGCAGGCTCGAAAGCTGGCGCTTGAATTCCTTGAACGCCCTCTCGCACTCGTCTGACCATACCACCCTGGGTCCCGGGTTCCTTAACAACTGGAAGAAAGGCTTCAAACGATCTGCCGTCCTTGGCAGAAATCTGCTCAGCGCCGCCACCCTCCCGTTTAGCTTCTGGACCTCCTTCAGCGTCCGCGGGGGGTTCATGGCCGTTACGGCCTCCACCTTCTCTTCCCTTGGCTTGATTCCTTCGGGCGTGATTCGGAAACCGAGGAAATGCCCCTCCTTGACTCCGAACGCGCACTTTTTCGCTTTTAGCTTGAGTCCTGCGCTACGGATGTTGGCGAAGGTTTCTTCTAGGTCGGCCAAATGCGTTTCGGCCTCCTTGATCGGACAAGTATATCGTCCACGTACACTTCTACGTTCCTTCCTATCTGCGCCTTGAATATTTTATCCATTAGCCTCTGGAACGTCGCCCCGGCGTTGCGCAGGCCGAACGTCATTACTCTGAAGCAAAACGTGCCCATTTCTGTGATGAACGATGTCTTCTCCTCGTCCTCTCGTGCCATGGGCACCTGGTTGTATCCCGAGTGCGCGTCCATGAAACTCAGCATCCCGCACCCGGAACTCTGGTCTACCAGCCGGTCCACCGACGGCAGTGGGTAGCTGTCCTTGGGGCAAGTTTTGTTCAAGTTGGTGAAGTCGACGCACATCCTCCACCCCGAATCTGCTTTTCTTACCATCACCACGTTGGACAACCAGGCGGGGTAGCGCACCGGACGAATGAATCCCGCTTGGAGGAGCTTCCTGATCTCCGTCTCGGCCGCCTCCCTCTTTTCCGCCCTTAGCGGGCGTAATTTCTGCCTGACGGGGTGGGCGTCCGGGGCTACTGCTAGTTTGTGCTCCGCCAGCGCCCTTGGCACGCCGTCCAACTCCCCCAACTCGCCGGCGAACAGGTCTTCGTTCTTCCTCAGGAGTTGTTCTAGACCTTCCCTGATATTCTGTGGGAGGTCCTTACCCATTCGCACTTCGCCCCGCCCGAGGGGCGCTTGAATCGTGTGAGACGCCGGTTCGGGCCTTGCTGTGCGTTCCCGCATCGAGTGGGGTAGGCCCTCGTTCGACGTCATTACTTCACCGACCGAATTGAAGTAGCACTCGCGCGCCTTTTTCTGGGAGCCTCGGACTGTGCACACTCCTGCCTCGGTTGGGAACTTGAGGCACTGGTGGAGTGATGACATTACCGCCTGGAAGGCGTGCAACGCTGTCCTTCCCAAGATGGCGTTGTATCCTGATGTGAAGTTGACGACCGTGAATACAACCTCTACTGTCTTGGCTTGGGCATGCCGTCCCAGGGTGACCGGGATGGCAAACGTTCCCGCTACTGGGACCTCTGACTGACCGAATCCTCTGATGGGAGCTCGGCATGGCAGTAGGTCCGCGCGGGTCAGGCCGAGGTCGACGAAAGCATTCCAGTACAGTATGTCCACCGACGCCCCCGTGTCCACCAGGACCCTGTGCAGTCGCACGCTGGACTTGTCTCCCCTTTGGAAGATGGGGGTTATGACCAGGGGGTCGTCGTGGGGCGTGGTAATGTCCTTCATGTCGTCCTCCGTGAACGAGATGTCCAGGTTTATTCGCGGACGCTTGGCCCCTGCTGCCCGATCCACGTCAGACGCGTACCGCCGGCCCTCCCACGGGTCGTCGCCTCTCGAGGCGCCGCCGCCGGCGATGGTGAGGATGTCCCCTATGGTTTCGTCCGCTGGTTCCTGCTTCGGCGCTTGGTGTCCCGTGGGGATCGTTGTCGGGCGGTTTGCCGTCGGGGCCTGGGGGGCTCCGTTCGCGGGCTTCATTTTACTGAGGACCTTCGCGAGGTTCAAGCATTCGGCCGTTGTGTGGCCATTGTCCTCATGGTATTCGCAAAACCGACGGGTGTCCCTGAACGCCGCCGTGTCTTTCCTCATTGGCCTCGGCAGGGGCAGGGTTCCTGTTCCGTATAACGTCAGGAAAACCTGTCTCTGGTTTGCCGCCGGGGCGGGGCCTGCCTCCTTCCGTCCCGCTGCCGCCGGGGTGCCGGTTCTGTACACCGGCGCCTGCGGCACCGTCGGGGGCTTGGCCTGTGTTTGTTGGGGTTGGCTCTGCTGCTGCCCACCACCAGCGCCCACGGGGGCGCCCTTCCCCCTCTGCTGCCGCCTGCATTCCTGGATCTTCGCACCCAGGTAATCCTCCACGTTGCTCTCCCCGTGGGACCTTTCCATGGCCTCGGCGAAGGTTTTTGGTGGCTTTCTCACTAAGTCCCCCGCGAAGAACGTGGGCCGAAGGTTGTTCGTTAGGGCGTACAATACCACCTCCTCCGAGATCCCCTCAATCTTCTGCACCTCGCTTGCAAACCGGTCCATGTACGTGCGCGTGCTCTCCGATTCTCCCTGTACGACCGTGCTGAGGGCGGCCTTGATTTTCGGCCTCCTCCGACGGTGTGCGAACGCCGCTCGGAACACCTCCACCAAGCCTTCGTAGGTGTGCACGGACCCTGTTGGCAACGTTCTGTACCACGCAATTGCGTCGCCCGTAAGGGCCCTTCGGAACATTCGACACCAGATGTCCCTCCTATTCGTCCTGTCCTCCATGTTGGTCTTGAAGGAGTGCAGGTGGTCCTCCGGGTCAGTATCGCCCTTGTAGTAGGGGATCTTCGGGGCTCTCCAGCCCGGTGGGTACTCTTCGTCCAGTAGGTGCTGTGACAGGGCCTCCCCACTGCCACCCCCCGACGTCGTCGCCACAATTGTTCGCGGGGCCTCCCCTGGTGGGGCGTCGCTGCCGAGTCTACACTCCGGGGGGGCGGGCGGCCCGTACATGGGATCCCCTCCCCCGCCCCCGTCCGACTCCAGGGTATGCGGGGTCACCGTGAGCTGATGGACTTGCTCTTGCAGTTGACGCTTGCTCTCCTGCAGGTTGGATATTAGTTCCACGAGCTGCATCCTCTCTCGTTTGCTCTCTTTCTCCGCGCGATCCTTCTCCTCCGCGCGCTCTCTTCGTCAGAGCTTCTCGCGCTCCTTCTCCCTTCTCTCCCGGGACCGCGTTCTCCTGGCCCTCGGTGGAGATGCCGCCCCTTTGTGTCGACGCCTCTCGGGTGACTCCCAGCCGTACCTGATCTCCTCGATCTCCATACGCAGTCTATCCTCGTCGTCCCACTCCTCGTTGGCTCTTACTTCCTCTGAGTATCGGTCCCGGGAGTGACGTCGCTCCGGCCGATACTCCTCCGGCTCCCGCTCGGGTCGCTTGGAGCTCTCCCCCACCTGGTAACCGCTCTTCGTCATCCTTTTCTCTCCGGCCGCCATGTATTTCGGTTCACGTCAGGTTCACCACTGTTGGTGTGTGTGCTCACCGGTGTAAGCCCACAACCTCAACTCTCCAGTGTTCACTCTCTCAGAATTGTCAACCTCTCCCCCAGTTGGACCAGGGGAGGTATTTATAGCCTTCACTTGTTGTCATTGGGCCTCGTGGGTTCGCACGGTCGGGCCCGTCCGTCCATTCGTCCCCCCGCCCATCCGTCCGTCTGGGCCGGCTGGTCCGGTTCGGTCCATGGGCCGCGGTCCGCGGTCCATGGTACCAACAGTAACTGATGTGCTTTTTTCTGTTTTACCATCATTTGAGTTAGTTAGACCACAAACCACTGATGTCATATGTTTGAATTAATCTCCACGAGTATTTGCACTTAATTTTCGCGTTTGATCGGAACATGCATACTTAGAAATCGCGAGCACGCATGATTTAATCCAATTCCTATCGTAATTTGCCTAAGATATAGCTCTTGTTATAATTTGTCACATTCTTTAACCCACAATAGCTCTTACCGTTTACTAAACCCTCCCACTGATAGACGACTATCAGAAGAAAGAGCGATCTTGGAGGATGTGTTGCAGAAGCTTGAGCGGAATGCACCGGAGTGCATGGATGCGGCGGCCGAGAAGGAGATCGAGAGCAGCAGAACGGAGAGACGCCAACCAGTAAGAAAAAGGACCCAGTCAACGCGACTGAGGAGATTTGATTTGACTAGTTAGTTATTTAGTTATTTTTTACGTTGTGCTGCATGTACTCTTTTATTAACGTGTTCTTAAAACGTGTAGCCTTATAAAAGGAAGAACTTATATAATTCCTTTTTAATTAATGAAATTAGCTTTTGCTTAAAAACGAATTTGGGTTAAAGCAACCATAATTTAGACTACTGTTAGGGCACCACAGTCGATGACCATCTAAAGATCTTCAGAAGAAGTAAATCCATAAGATTAGCCTCTGCACACAAAAAAGCATTACAAAAGCATGTTCTCTGCTTAAGAGATCCTAATCAGACATTCCATCTAAGTCAATAATAATTTCTATTATTGAATACAACATTTGTTTTCTCCAGATCACTGAAACAGTGAAGAAGAGCTAAAGAAAGTTCTGTAAAGCCTACAAAAACTTTACAAACAAACTCTCCAAAGCTTGTTTTTTACTTAAGAGATCCGGATCATGGACGTACTTAACTACCCTATCTTTACTTTTCTCTTCTATTCTATTCAGTGATTTATTTATTTATTTATTTATTTATTTATTTTCAGATTGCTATCTATTATAAAAAAATTAATGGCTAAATCCATGGATATTCAACTCAAAAGACTTCAAATAAAATAAGATACAGAAGCTGAAAGACTCAGAAGCATGGAACATACACTATCTAATTAAATGAGTGAAACATTATTACTCATGAGTAATCCAGAGTCTCATGTTCAGCAAAAGCAAGAGATGAAATACAAATCCATCAGGACAAAAATGCCTAAGTTTGATGGAGAAAATATTCAGGGCTAGATATATAAGGCAAAAAAATACTTAAGGTATCACAAAATACCTGATGAAGAGAGAATCATAGTAGCTACATTTAATATAGAAGGAGAGGCCTTAGAATGGCTTCTATGGACTGACAACTAAAGAAGTAATTAATAAGGTTTAGTTTATAATATATAACTAATGGACTAATATACAATTAAATATGAATGCAGGTTATCAGGATAATACAAGTTCACATATTCAAGGATGAAACTACAACTTCACCAATTAAATATTTGTGGGCCAATGAATGAATTAAGTGATGAATGGGCCGAGGTGTTTAGACGTTGGTGAAGAGGCCCAGCAACAAATTAAATAGTTGAAGTTAGTTAATTAGTTAGTTTGTTGTTAAGGGATAATCTGCTTGTTTAGTCAATAAGTAGTGAGTTGTAATTGAATAATTAATTCAATGAAAATACATACATTTTCCTAATCACGTTTCAGTGTTAATTGCATATCTACAGTGTTAACTAACGGGGAGTTAGGTATAACGGATAACCCTAACTCATTCCCTTTCTTAGTTGATTTCTCGACGTCTGGCGAGACATCTCCGCCAGCCAGTGCACGTTTCTTCCCCGAAGCTCGAAACAGAGGCGCACCCACGTTTAATAACAACAACAATGCACTCAAGTCTTGGTCAGATTTTTTTTGATGACCTGGTCAAAAGATTTGGGACCTCAGCCTATGAGATATACCTGCTGGCAGATTGAGTAAATTAATTCAAACTAGTTCTATAAAAGAAGATCAACATCAGTTTGAAGCATTAACTAACAAGGTGACTGATATCAACCCAAGAGTTATGAAGGAGATGTTCATGTCTGGCCTGAAAAATTAAATTCAGAAAGATGTTATCAAAGCAAGACCTGAAAATCTAGTAGAAGCATTTGCCCTGGCCCAACTGTACGAAAGAAATGATATGTCTATTGGCATTCCGAGGTACTGCCCACCTGCAAGTGCTATAGCACTAGAAGTGAATTCTAAGCTGATGAGGAACAGAAAATCCTACCAGCGCTCGCGGTGGTGCGAGCGGCTACCTTTTCGTGCCAGAGGCTTTGAGATCAATGATGCGCACTCTACGTCAACTCTTGGGAGAGGGAATCGACGATTTAGTACTCAAATCGACGATTGCTTCGTGAATCACGCTCTAGAATCGATGGAATTGATACGTCTGGATTGAGCCCGGGTCCCCTTTTATAGGACCTCTGGGACCTCTGGAGATCGCGTTCGGCCATAATGGCAGCTGTTACGGTCATTATGGCTTGGGCTGGACGCGAGTAACGGTCTAAATCGGCGATATAGGGGTGTAACCGTCGAGTTGGGGGTGATTTCGGCAAGTTCAAAGGGGAAGATCGATAGTCTGCCAGACTCTGGCGATCTTCTCCTCAACTCGACGATTTGGCAGACCCAAACGGCGATTTGGAGAGTTGACTAAGATTTCGACGAAGACTTTTAATTCTGCTTTCGTGGGGTCCGGTATAAAACGAACGAAACCTTAATCCCTGTTGACATTAGTGACTGACGTACAATCATGTGTCAGCATTAGTGATGGTTATTTACTAACAATTAGTTAATTATTAAACTAATATGATATATAAATATACTATGAGTGATTAATACAATGTATGGTTTTTAATTCATTCGATACCTTCATTCGCATCGAACCATTTAGAAGAGATATGGTATGATACAACTAGGCACTCCTCGACGGGAGTGAGTCTGTTTGAGTTAACTTATGGGAGACCCCTTACTCTATTGATTCACACTTTAGATTGTCCTCTGGACGAGGAACAAGCTCATAACAATTTAAGAGAAAGATATCAGTTGTTGAAAGAATTTCAAACAAGCTAGAAAGAAGATACTTCATATCATCCTAATCCTAATCGCAAGCTAGCAAGATATAATATAATGCTTTCAAACTCAGGATAAAGGCAATATATATGATCAAAATTCAAAATTCAAAAACTAAAAACTAAAAACAATATCATCATTTATTGATCATAACATCTTCAGATGATTGAAATTGAAAATAGAAAAATATTAGTTTTCATATATTGATCATAACTTCTTCAGATTGCAAAGTAGTAAAAGATTTCAAACAATAATTTAGATTTTACGGATGTCACAATTTTTGAGGGTCAAAGTCTTCAGCTTAACAAAAGTTGCTGATATTTAGATTTAAGACAGAATAATCGATATAAAGATATCAAAGTTTATATCAAAGTTAGGAGCGTGGAAGTCGTTGATAAGAGGATAAGTTCTAGCATCACATTTAATCATCAAATTCTTAAGATTCGGATAAAATTATAACAAGGTTACAATGGTAGATCCCTCTTGAGATTCATCAGAAAGTATTTTAACAAACTCAAGACGCAAAGTTGTGAGGTATTTAAAATCTTTGAACAAATGAGGGATTCTGAATGAACATCTGTAGAGATTCAATGATTTTAAGCAAAAGTTTTTTACAGGATATTATTTCGAGAACTAGACATTTGTATAATGAGATCAATGGCGGTGGATTCTCCAATAAATTAAGATGCAGAGTTGTGAGGTACTTAAAACCCTTGAACATGTGTGGAAATATCAATGTGCAATTGCATAGATTCAAAGTTGTTAACTTATCAAAATCAAAGATAGAAGATGGTACCCAATGATTTTGATTATAAAAGCTCATGATTACGAGCTCTTTAATTTTCGAATCAACCGACCGATCTAATTATCTATTCAATTCTTGGGAAGTTTCCTCAATGATTTTTATATGATGACCAATCCATAATTTAAATTTTATAATATTCCAGTGTGATTTAATAAAATCCAAATAATTTTTGAAAGAGCATTTCTTGTCACGGTTTGTCTACTATATTTTGACATCATTCTATATATTTTAAAGTAGAGAGACAGATCAGGAATATTTCTCCACTTGTATCTCCAATGCTTTGATAGGCAACATGTTCTGATTGCATCCTCTACGAATTCGAATTCGATCACAATCCTGTAATTCTTTTTCCATTGGAAAAACAGGCCAGGAAACTGGAAAAACTACACAATTCAATCAAAAAATATTTCAAAGAATGAGTACATTTTAATCTAAACAAAATTATAATAAAAAAAAACTGAAATGAAAACCATGATTTGCAAGAAATTAAAAAATAATTAAATACGTACCAAATGTTCCTTTTCAGTTGGATGATTTGCTGGAGAAGGACAAATAACTATATCTGTATCTACTATGTGTCTGTGACGTCTCTCTACGCTGCCCATCTGTTGATGGCTATAAGGAACAGAAAATCTGTGGATAATGCCCAATGTTTCAAGATACTTTGAGAGTTTCTTAAATTTCAGAGCATTATCAATTTGTAATTGTTTAATTCGATGACCACACTGTAATTCCCCCATTTTTCTGAAGTTATCAAACACCTCAGAAACTTATGATGTATTGGACAAGAGATAGACCCAATTATGGTTGGTGTAAGTATCAACGAAATTAATAAAAAATTTAAAACCATCAATTGAAAGAGTGGGAGAGGGACCCGGCCCAAATATCAGCATAGATCAGTTCCAACGGATATGTGTACACAGAGGTAGAAGATTTATGAGGAAGAGCATGATCTTTCCCAATATGACAAGATGTGCAATCTTCTACTTTGTTACAACTTGAACTAATCAGACCTCTCTTAATTAGAGATAATACAGATTTAAAATTAAGATATCCTAGACGAAAGTGCCACACCTCATTTGACACTTTTGATTTCTCCACCATAGAAATTTCTGGTGAGTGTTTTATTGAAAGTGACATTGGATAAAATCCATCTTCCTCTTGATCCACAGTGAGAACCTCCTTAGTTTCCCGATCCATAACCTTGGACTGTTGTTCATTAAATTCAATAGCCACATGATTATCTTTACAATTTTTTTTGGCAGATATGAGGTTCCTGTTAGCATCTGAAACTACTAGAACATCATTGAGAATAAAATCGAATCCTTGACAAGAGAATTTTGCTCTTCCCAAATGAGTAATTTCCATACCTTCACCATTGGAAGTCCTAATACATTCAGACCCTGTATATGGACGTATAGAATGGAGATTTTTACCTGATTGAGTCACACTAGAGTTTGCTGCAGAATCCTGATACCACCTAGCATTTCCTCCTGAACCAGATCTGATCATGTTGGCAGAAGGAGATTTGTTGTCAGAGTACTGACCAGGACCATTGGGAAACAGTGCTCTGCGATGATCCGGAGGAAAACGGGAGAGATTGATCCTGTTGTAACAATTCTTCCCGTTATGACCTTTCTTTGAACATATTTGACACCAAATATCTTTGTTCAGCCCTCCCGGAGCATTTTGGCGATAGAAACCAGGAGATTTTGCAGCCACATTGACCTCAGGATGAAGAGAAGTAGCATTCTTCTTTAGTTCCAGGTCATGATCCAGAATTAGTTGTTGAAATTCCAGAAACTTCATGTTGTGATCAAACCTCGTGGTGATAGAGGTTTTGAAAGACTGGAATTCCGATCCAAGACTTCCCAACATGATGAGAATCACTTGTGAGTCCTTGAGAAGTTCTCCAGCACATGATAGTTGATCTCTCATCAATGTTATTTTCTTCAAGTATTCAATCATTGGCAGATTTCCCATCTTGATTGTTTGAAGATTTTGCCGTAGGTGTAAGAGACGAGTCTCTGAACCTGGTGCAAATAGAGATTGGAGCGTAGTCCAGACCTCTGCAGAAGTTTGAAGAGCAGCTACCTGCGGCATAATCGATGATGATAGCGAGGTGTAGATCCAGCTTCTGATAAGTGAATCCTGCTGATCTTCCAGGGAATTTGCCACGATTGTGACTTTCCCATCAACATAGCGAGTGAGATTGAATCCCTTCAGCATGGTAACGAACTGAGCGGACCAGCTGAAGTAATTTGTATCGTCGAGAATGATACATTTTGAAGCCTTCATGTGCAACATTGTTGCTGACGATTATTGATTGTCGGTGGTTGCGGAAGCTGAAGATTGACTGGCCGATGATACCATATCAAAAATATGAAATGAATGTTATTGGAGATTGGCAATGAAACCCGTAATCTGCATTAGCCACAACCTATTGAATATATAGGCTGGGAAAAGTGAAAAGTAGATCTCAACTACTTTGAGGTAGTGGATCAGTACACTGTAAAAACAGAAATGTAATGTAAAGTAATTCTACTTTAACTAATTAGAGTAAATAATTGTATTTACTCTAATATTTACTTTAACATATATTTTATAATATATTATTAACTTAAGGGTTAAATATAATTAAATACACCATTTATATTTTATAGTATATTTAATTATTTTATAGTATATTATTATAGGGGACGACTTTGGGACGGCCGGACGGTCCCTTTTGCGGACCTCCGATCCGGCCGGCCGTTAGCCTGCGGAACCGCGATCGAGTTTCGCGGAACTCGATTTCGGTTCCATGGGAACCCATCGACTTTTGGTTCCGTGGACCTTCGTCGATTTGCCGATTGATTCTCCGGTTGATTCTCCAGATCGATTCTCCGATTGATTTCACAGAGGTGATGGACCTCGATTTCGGTTCCGTGGGAACCCATCGACTTTTGGTTCCGCGAACCTTCGCCGATTTGCCGATTGATTCTCCGATTGATTTCACAGAGGTGATGGACCTTCGCCGGTTGATTCTCCAGATTTGCAGGTGGAAGAGACGGATGGGGGAAGATGAAATCGACGACATGTGGGGATATATATACACTCCGGTTCAAGAATTGACGCCCCGGTTCACAGACGGTCCGCAGGGGACGGGTATCCGTCTGTGATCCGGAGTGTATTATTATATTTTATAGTATATTTAATTTAATTATTTATTTATTTTGGTAAATAAAAAATTCTTTTTTTGGACCCGAACCAGACCTGGATTTTTTTATGGGTCTGGGCCGGGTCCGGGTCCAGACAATTTCCTTCTGGACCTGGACCTAAACTAGACCCGGGCCAACTTCATGGGTCTGGGTCCAGCCCTGCCAGCCCAGACCCCGGCCCATTTACAGCACATACATGAGTTATTGTCTTTTGTTGTACATTTTTTTTCGTCGTATATACATGTGTTAGTGTCTTGTGCAGTACATTATTATAACTGTTGGATTAAAAATTAAAGGACAGAATACGCACGGCTCATTTTGACGCACCGACGCATCTGAAAATTACCGTATATATATATAAATTGGTCATTTTCGAAAAGGACAAGTTTGACTCCCAATATATTATTTTGGAATAAATCCTTACAATAACTATCATATTCTTCATCATTTATAAGAAGAAAATTATTGCAAAATATGGAAAGTTCTCCCATTGCAAGAGAATTTCGAAGGATATTATAGTGTAACAATTGAATTAGATCTTTGAGACTTTGTTCAACGGTTGAAGGAGGATTTAGCGATTGAAGATTCCAGTTTCAGCTAGCTCATTGGAGAGAACTCGGTCGCCATTGATTAGACCGAGCCTAGTGATCCCTCAAAGGGCCGAAGATAGGCCCAACAAAAGTAATAAAGACTTTGTTTAATATTTAGTCGTCAGAATAATTAATTAAAGTTATTAGCAATTGAACTACTTAATCATGTATTTTCTAGTACCTTGGCAATCTGGAACAACTACGTTTATGGAAGATGACTAGATCAAGAAGAAGAAAGAAATCCCCAGAGGGCCGTAGGTTGGGAAGGAATAACATCTCCAATAGGAGCCGTAGGAAGAAGATGTTACTTGTGTGATTTCTGGATCCCTTACTTGGCTATCCATTTCTTTATTTATGGAGTTCATTCAAAGATTAACTTTACTAATATCAATGTTTAACCGACTAACTACTTTAACAAAACTAACTACATTGAACAGGTGCGACGGAGTTTTTCCTATTGTTGGTACCATGGACCGCGGACCGCGGCCCATGGACCGAACCGGACCAGCCGGCCCAGACGGACGAACGGGCGGGCGGACGGACGGGCCCGACCGTACGAGCCCGCGAGGCCCAATGACAACAAGTGAAGGCTATAAATACCTCCCCTGGTCCAACTGGGGAGGGGGTTGGCAATTCTAGAGAGCGAACACTTGGGAGAGTTGAGGTTGTGAGCTTACACCGACGAGCCCACACACCAACAGTGGTGAACCTGACGTGAAACGAACACATGACGGCCGGAGAGAAAAGGATGACGAAGAGCGGTTACCAGGTGGGGGAGAGCTCTAAGCGACCCGAGCGGGCGCCGGAGGAGTACCGGCCGGAGCGACATCACTCCCGTGACCGGTACTCAGAGGAAGTAAGAGCCAACGAGGAATGGGACAATGAGGATAGACTGCGCATGGAGCTCGAGGAGATCAGGTACGGGTGGGAGTCGCCCGAGAGGCGCCGACACAAAGAGCCGGCATCCCCACCGAGGGCCAGGAGAACGCGGTCCCGGTCGCGATCCCGGGAGAAAAGGGAAAAGGAGCACGAGAAGCTCCGACGAAGGGAGCGCGCGGAAGAGAAAGATCGCGCGGAGAAAGAGAGCAAGCGAGAGAGGATGCAGCTCGTGGAACTAATATCCAGCCTGCAGGAGAGGCAGCGCCAACTACAAGAGCAAGTCCATCAGCTCACAGTGACCCCACACACCCTGGAGTCGGACGGGGGCGGGGGAGGGGATCCCATGTACGGGCCGCCAGCCCCCCCGGAGTGTAGACTCTGCAGCGACGCTCCACCCGCGGAGGCCCCGCGAACCATTGTGGCGACAACGTCGGGGGGAGGCAGTGAGGAGGCCCTGGCGCAGCACCTGCTGGACGGAGAGTACCCACCAGGCTGGAGAGCCCCGAAGATCCCCTACTACAAGGGCGATACTGACCCGGAGGACCACCTGCACTCTTTCAAGACCAACATGGAGGACAGGACGAGTAGGAGGGACATCTGGTGTCGAATGTTCCGAAGGGCCCTTACGGGCGACGCAATCGCGTGGTACAGGACGTTGCCGACGGGGTCCGTGCACACCTACGAAGGCTTAGTGGAGGTATTCCGAGCGGCTTTCGCACACCGTCGGAGGAGGCCGAAAATCAAGGCCGCCCTCAGCACTGTCGTACAGGGAGAGTCAGAGAGCACGCGCACGTACATGGACCGGTTCGCGAGCGAGGTGCAGAAGATTGAGGGGATCTCGGAGGAGGTGGTGCTGTACGCCCTAACGAACAGCCTCCGGCCCACGTTCTTCGCAGGGGACTTAGTGAGAAAGCCACCAAAAACCTTCGCCGAGGCCATGGAAAGGTCCCACGGGGAGAGCAACGTGGAGGACTACCTGGGCGCGAAGATCCAGGAATGCAGGCGGCAGCAGAGGGGGAAGGGCGCCCCCGCGGGCGCGGGAGGAGGGCAGCAGCAGAGCCAACCCCAACAAACGCAAGCCAAGCCCCCGGCGGCGCCGCAGGCGCCAGTGTACAGAACCGGCACCCCGGCGGCAGCGGGACGGAGGGAGGCAGGCCACGCCCCGGCGGCAAACCAGAGACAGGTTTTCCTAACGTTGTACGGAACAGGAACCCTACCCCTGCCAAGACCAATGAGGAAGGACACGGCGGCGTTCAGGGACACCCGTCGGTTTTGCGAATACCATGAGGACAACGGCCACACGACGGCCGAGTGGCTAAACCTCGCGAAGGTTCTCAGCAAAATGAAGCCCGCGAACGGAGCGCCCCAGGCCCCGACGGCGACCCGCCCGACGACGATCCCCACGGGACACCAGGCGCCGAAGCAGGAGCCAGCGGACGAGGCCATAGGGGACATCCTCACCATCGCGGTTTTTTGCCATGTAATTAGTATAAACAGATGTCTATATATGTAAACATTTAAAACATAAACTTTTATACAGTAATCGATCTAGTTATAATCGATCTAATTCAAAAGAATCGCTCAATGGATGATTCCCACGATATGGGTCCCAGAATATCAATAATTCAATATTGTGATCATGGATTCTCACTGAGTTGGTAAATCCACCAGAGGTCTCAACATCCTTTGGCTCGTCAATCATGTGATTCAAACTATAAATAAATGGTTTTGACATTGATAAATAAGATTGAGATGTATGTATGTATGCAAATCGTGTATCATCAATCTTGAATTGCAAAATTATTATCAATATCTGAAATCCAAAAATCTATATTTGATTAGCCCAAACAGATATTGAATTATTGGATAGGAATAAAAATTTAAGTGTGAAAATGTTTTAGTTTTGATTTTGTAGGACTTTACCCTTATATAGAGGGAGCCCTTCCAAAAATCCGTCATAAAATCTTCATATATATATTTTAAAATTTTAAAGTTTTGTTTTTATAGAGTCAAATAATCATCTCACATCTATGTGTACATGATGTGGCACTATTTGATTAACCTCTTTATTTAAAAAATGAGAATGATAGTTAGAAATATATTGGATTATTATTTAATATTTTAGGTCAATAATAGCTTAAATATTTTAATACAGCCCACAACAGCAAAAAAAGGAGAAGCTAATTTCAACGGCAATTATCGTTTTTTATTACAACCGTTAGATCAAAAGTGACAAACGGTTGAAACATGAAATGATTTTATTAATATGGTGTTAGATCGTGTTGAAATATATGAATTTGTCCCTTGATGACCATATAACTGATATAAGTATCATTCAGCCTTTTTAAAATATTGTAAATTATAAATTAATAATTATATCAAAATATAGGGGTAATTATAATATCACTCTTGCTTAAACAAATTAAATAAATACCCTCCATACCAATGGTATATGATATGATACCATATCCTTTGCCCAGATCATTTTTATCACCTCGAGTGGTTAGTGGTTTAATTATCATCTCTTTATACTTGTTTTCTTGCTTTTGTTTGATGCTTTTAAAAGTTTTTTGATTTTATTTCTTTGTTTGAAAAAAAGTAGAATGGAGATGTATTTAAAAAAATTAATGATTGCGATTCCCAATCCGCGTGTTGAGATTTTCAATCCAAGTGTTGAAATTCTAAGTATAGAAGCTTTAACTATATACAAGCTCCGATTCCAGATGAACAATATCCTTTCTTACTTAAAAACCTTTCCACAGATCCGGATTTCTCTCCAAACATACAAGATTTCTCCGTTCATCGAGTGTATTGGCAAAGAGAACCTTGTCAATAAAGAGGTAATAACTTTAAGCAAACTAAATTTGTTGGTTATTTCGATTTATCATGCTACTTCCCAGAAAAGGCACAACAGCTTCAGCCGAGATGATGACATAAGTGAACGACTTAATCCCAAGTCTGGCCATAGCAGGATACATGAGAGGGTTGACACCCTTCTCCCCTTTGGCCTATAAATTAGAGACCTTGCCCGACCTCTTCCAACGAGCTCAATCGTATATTGAGATAGAAAAGGAGGACAATGACAAGCTGGACGAACTCGAGCCGTCCAGCCGGAAGAAACCTCGCTATGCTAAAGAAGATACATACGAGGATACAAGTTTCCAGTCCGAAACCTCGACTAGTCTTCCCCGATACAACGAGGAGTCTCCGGGTAGAAGTTATGGCTACCAAAGTCATAACTCTCACTCTGGTAACAGTTATGGCCACCAAAGCCATAGTTTACGCTCTCAATCCAATGACAGTGATGGCAACCAAAGCCACAGTTCACACTCACAATCGAGTGCGTCACGCTAATAGTGGGAAACTATCATCTCTCAGAAGAAAGATAAGATTGGCCAGAGTAACTAGATAGGCTATGCATCTGTCAGTGGCAACCAAACATCAAAGGAACTCATCTAGTCTTTTGGTTGCCGCTTCTCAACCATGTAACAGCGATATTATTCTAAGTAGATGTCTTCTTTAACCCGTGGAGGTATTATGCGATATGTATGCCACATTTAGAATAATCATCCATCACTTCAGACGGATCAATCACCCATCGCTTCGGGTGGGTGACATTCGTCGCTTCGACCTTATCTATCATCTATTTGACCCACGAGTCAAAGTGATAGTTATGAAATTTAATTTACGACAAAGAGTCTAAATTACAATTACATGTCTGATTTACGAGTCAAGATGCGACTTAAGAATCTAAATTACGACTCACGAATATTTGCGAATCAAACCCTAAGATTCCAAATATTTACGAATCTAAGTTGTCTTTCAAAATATAATTTACGACAAAGAGTCTAAATTACGATTACAAGTCTAGTTTACGATCTACGAGTCCAAGGTGCGACTTAAAAATCTAAATTACGACTCTCACGAATATTTGCGAATCAAACCCTAAGATTCCAAATATTTACGAATCTAAGTTCTCTTTCAAAATATCGCCGGATCTAACCCAAGGATCCCAACTAATATTGTGCATCTTAATTTTTGGTTTATTATTTGTAGTATTCTTTATAACTCTGCGTTAATTTAGAGATATAAATTATCCGCAAATTTAACTGGCGACTGAACTACGATTCGTACGACCAAACTTACGTCCAGAGTGGGTAAGCGAGGGTTAACAGAGTCTAACTTACATCCAGAATGGCTAAGTTACGGCTTGTGAATCTAGTTTCGAGCCTAAGTTACAATTTAAAGATGATTTATATGGAAGATTAGCAAAGAAAAGGCAAAAGATAGTTCATTGATAATCAAAATAGAAAAATTGCAATCTATTCCGAAAAATCATTTCATATGTCGCGACGACATGATTCTCGAGGGGAGTATCACAAGCTCTCTCCAATACTTCCGTTACACCAATATTTTAAAAGTTGTCGGGTTGACATGATTTTCGTGGGGAGTATCACAAGCTCTCCTCAATACTTCTATCGTTTCGGGCAGAAACATCCAAAACATTTTGATCAATTGTATTGTTTATAACATTTTGTCAATATATATTAAATATTTATGGTTACCGTAAATATTTTAAAATTTTGGAATTAAATAAAAATTACAATTTATTGTAAAAAAATGTGATATCATGCATGTTTGTCAGAAACAATTATCTGTTTTAAAAATATGATATCATGCATATGTTTGTCAGTAACTTATTAGAAACAGATATCGGTTTTAAAATATTGAGAAGCGTGGTGAGCGTTTAAGAGAAATGATGTCATCGGGAAATGGCGTATGTGCTATGATTACATGTAAGAATAATATGTAGGAGAATATGATCGGTTGTATCATTGATTGTTTACGAAGAAATAAAATTTTATGTTCTATTTATTAAATTAATTCTCCTAACACATATCCTAATTAAAGACAAAGTCGTTTGTGCTTGGCTTTTTAAATAAACGAGTAAAAAATAAAGCTCAGAAGACTGGCTCGTTTAGTCTCAATGTGGTCGCACGTTTAGAAATAGTAATATATAGGCCTGACAATTTATATCGACACGACATGAACACGATTGACAATTTGACACGATTAATTTTTTCATTGACACGAACACAATACGAGCACAATCCGTGTCAAAAAAATTTGACACGAACACGACACGACCGATTCATGTCAACACGTCACGACTGACACAACATGAAATTTGTGTCGACACGAACACGGCACTATTATTTTATTAATAATTATCTATGTGTGCAATTTATTATTTTATCCTTATTATATATTATTATTTTACACCATAATTATTATTTTACCCCATAGTTATTATTTTATGGTTACAATATTTTATATAAAACTTAAGGGGTTTAACATAAAAATATTATTTTACCCTTATTAGTTATTATATAAAAGATAAGCATAGTTAATTAATAATATAATATTATATAATAATGTTATCGTGTTATATAATCGTGTCATGTTAATTTACGTTTTGTATAATTGTGTCGTGTTTTTAGAGTCAAATACTAAACCGACACTATTATTAATCATGTTAAAACTTTCGATACTAACCCACAATATATTATAAACGTGTTGTGTTAAAATCATGTCTTGTAGTGTCATATTTTTTTACGAATCGTTTTTATTATTGTCACCCCTAGTAATATAAGTATATTTATAATAGTTATATTTATAATATTTAATTTTTTTGCTCTCAACCATATCATCACAAATATCGTTGGATTTGTGATATATTTTCAATAACTTTTATTTTTTTTAGATTTGTTCATTGTCGTGCGAGTTATCATTATTTATTTTATTCTATTCTTTTGTTGGTACAAAATGACGGGTGGTGGAGAGAGAAAATAATTTAAATTCATAAATGTTTAGGTTTTAAAAATACTAAATATCTTAAAAATAGGTGATAAACAAATTGTCCTAAAAATAGGTGGTAAAAGACTTTTATCCTTCTTTATACCTGCAAGTGAAGAAGATATTGTGATTGCTAAATCCCTACCGGAGATCATCATTTCGGGTATTAGTCGGGTTTTTGCCCGAAGCTTGTTGGTCGAGTTCAGGTAGAGGTAAACCCAAATCATGCCCACCTCCTCCTCTATGTTGACGATTGATTTCCCTAGATATATTATGCATCCCGTCGTCGATGGCCTTGTAAAATGATTTACCACGGTAAAAAGGTAAGTATTATTATCCATCGTAATCCTCGATATTAATTCATTAACAATAGCAGTGACAACTTCTATTATCATTCTTACACTTTCAACCTCTGCAAGCTACTGGATCAGACTGACAAAATCTATTGTCTGAACAATATCCGATGTTATTGTCTAAACAACAACTACTGGAATCTAAGATGCCAAATTCAAAAAATTCAATTAAAATAAAAAGTTTATAAATTTAGAAAATTTAGATCCTAGATTTTATATTAGTATATATACGAATATTCTAATTAAATAATTTATCTTGAGATATCACATTCTCATCATATATATTATTTCCTTAAGATTCGAATCACACTAGCTGAGATGTTGAATGGATGGTAAAGATTAATTATCTCACATACATCTAATGATTATTATTACAATATTCCAAAACCTAATATTATCTAGTAAAGATAATGAGAATATTTTATCAAATTTTATTCAAAAAATGCAATTAAAATCAAGAAGTTAAATTTGGAAATAGTAGTAATGATAAATAAAATATTTCATCACTATTTACTTTTAATAAAAATTCAAAATAAATTTGGTTTCTTATATATGTGGGTGATCTTATTTTTACATAAAATTGTATTGATATATACTGTAAATACTATGATAAATGTTGTCTGTGAGAAATTTAAGTGCAGGGATCTTGTCTTTTTAATATATTTTTTAGGTATGCAGGCGATTAAGAAGAATGTTAATTCAATTCAAGTTATCTGAAGCTAAATCAACACAAACACCAGCCGTTCCAAAATCCAAATTAGACAAGAAACAGACATATTATGGGATCCCTACAATACCTTACGATGACTCGCCCAGATATTAGCTAGAAGAATACCTCACTTTCAAGTAGTAAATAGGATCATCCAGTATGTGAAAGAGGCACCATCTATAAAGGGTTATTATTTCAAAAATATTCTACTGATGATTGCTTTCAGTGATTAGAGATCTTAACAATCGGAGATCTAGCACGGGCATGTGTATGTTTGGGTGGAAATTTAATTAGTTGGTTTTCAAAGAAACAAGTAATGATCTCGAGATCAAGCGCCAATCAAGGCTGAATATCGAACAATCGGTCATACCATCACAGATAAGATGGTGTTGTTACATCCTACGTGATCTAGGAGTACGAATTTTAGGGCACCCACAATCAAATGTAATAAGTAATCCTCATTATTTTTTGCATCAAATGCAATCACAAAACAGAAACCAGACATCTTCAAATGGATTTCCACTTCGTGATAGAACTAATTACAGATATTTAACTACGAAAGATAAGTTCAATTGGAAGGGGATATGAAGAATTTAAATATATACTCTGTAAAGAATTTTTTAGTAATCACAGTTATCAAATCCCCTGTATAAATACACATTGAATCTCAATAATAAAATCATCGAAAAGTGTTTTCTTTCTATCGATTGTAAATTCTCATTTTTATAACTATTTCAAGGCAAAAAGTGAGATCTTAAACTTTAATAACATTAGCTTGGATCTCTTAATCCCCATCTATATTATAGGATCTTCAACTGTGTAGGTACCAAAGTTTCCTATCATAGAACAATTATCACTACAAGATTCCTGCGTTTCAGCGACGATCAGAAATCGTTGCTGAAAGTCAAAAATCGTCGCTAAATTGGTTTCAGCGACGATTATTGATCGTCGCTAAAGCTTCGTTGTAGGTCACCTCGCTAAAAATTTAGCGACGATGTTGGATATTGACGCTAATTATCAGCGACGATGTGTCATCGTCGCTGATGTAATCCCACACGCGCGCTATATTTTGGCGCCAAAAAATAGCATCATCGCTGAATCGTCGCTAATATTTGAAAAAGTTCATCGCCATATCGTCGCTAAATCGTCGCTCTCAATAAATTTTAATATTCCCTGTCTCAACTTATCGTCGCTTAATCGTCGCTAAAATATAATACAATAAAAAAATGTTTTATTTATATGGGTGCTCATTTAGAGCCTTACTATTCAATCACACCTGTAAATACATGCAAATACAATTCAACCCTAAATACAATTCAATACCTGCAAATACAATTCAATTCACATCAATCATATACATTCAATCGATCACACCAATCACATACATTCAATCATACAAATTTCACATATTGAATCACAAATGAATCACAAATGAATCACAAATGAACAATTACAATTTCACATTACAATTACAATAGTGTTAAGTGTTTCAATTACAATAGAGGTAAGTGTTTTACAATTTTTTTTGTTGAACAATATTGGAAATATCTAAAGTCTTACCTTTTGGTCGAGGTGTCGAATTCAAAGTAGTATCTTCTTCCCAATAATTTCTCGATAATGGAATAAGTTGGTTCAACTGAGAAGAAACAAGAACATTACTCGATGATGGACGATTCGGGTCGTTGTTTGTAGCATTAGCCTGAAAATAAATGAAGATATTCAAAAATTAATAAATTTAAAAACTAATTTAAAAACATTTATTAAACTCACATGTATATTGTCAATTAACCGTTGTTCCATCATTTTAAATTGTTTTTCGTTTTCTATTTCGAACGCTTCCATTCGGTTTTCAACGGCTTTGGAAACTGCCAATTCAAATTATTTAGTGTTATGCTTCTCAGTTTCCTCATTGCTCATTTTCTTTCTCCTCTTATTTGATAACATAGAGTCATTGCCAACTCTAAATCCCAGAATGCGCCCATTTTTCTTTCCCTTTGATGCTTTCAGCCAAGGTCCAATATGATCGTTTTTAAACAGAGGCTTCGTATGAAATGTAGTTGAACCTTGAGACGATAAATTTTCATCTTCGCTATCGTCATCAGAATCAGAATCACTGTCTTCTTGTCTTCGAAGTTCTTCATTCAAATTTTCATATTCGGCCTTTACGAAAATCAAATATGAAAGAATTAAGAAAAAATAAATATATTATGAATAATTAATAAATGATCACTCACCATCATAGTTTTTCCTCTATCATTTAACGGCGTTTGAGTTGACAAGAATGCCTTTTGAAATGACGGTTTTCGACCTAATTTGAGACTCTATACAAAAAAATCTAGTTAAAATAATTCATAAAATATTTAAATTGAAATGAATTTAAAATATAAACTTACTAATGCATGAGAGTTGGCTTCAAAAGAAGCCGATCCACCCTTGTACACCAAATAATCGTCGTTTTTAGTTCGATTTGCTGAATTCTTTTTTGATTTTTCTACGAACTCTGGTGCCAAAAACTTGTCCATCATTAGTCCCCATTTTTCTTTTGTAATGTATGTTGGAGGGAAATCTTTGCAAGTCTCGTCAAGTTCTGAAACACCAGCATTTCTCTTTGCATCCAGTCTTGCTTTGCTAAGCCATTTTGGATAATTAATAGTCAGGTACTGATTGAATGCATTCCGAGCACGGTCTTAGTCATCAAATTTAAAGAATTTCTACACAGAAAAAATTATTGAGTTATTTCTCAAATAATCAAATAAATTGAACACATATATAGAAGACATACAATCACATAACATACCAAAAATTTGTCCCAAATTATATCTTTATCCTCATCGTTCCATTGAGCCCAAGTGATTTCTGCTCCTGGAATAAATCCTTTAACCAAACAACCAATTTGCTTTCGTATATCATTTGGAAATGTTCTGTAAGTTAAATTTTAAGTTCAATTAATATAATGAAAAGAAAGTTATTTGATTATTTGATTTTGAAATGAATTACATACCCAGATTGAAAAACAACTCCAGGAAATGGTGTTGAAGGTTGTGGAATTCCTTTTGTAAATTTTCTAGTACATCGACGAGCTGATTCTACCTCATTGTCGACAGATTGTCGTTGTCGACGTATTTGACCACGCTTACGTCCTTGTCCACGTGGCATTTCTGGAAAAAATCATGACATAATTCTATTAACTATAACAAAAAAAGATCATCACATAAAAAATAGTTATATTTTGAACTAACTTACAATCATACTAAAATCCTTCACCGTCATTTATAAATTCATTATCGGATTCGATATCTACATTATCTAATTGAATATCGTTGTCAACATTTGTTTCTTCAAGAACATGATTTACACTCAAAGATACACCATCAATTCTGTCATCGTTGATTGCATTTACATCAAATTCATTAAAATCGTCTTGATATGTATCTAAATCTTTTTCTGAAACGTCAATGACATCTCGAGCTTTTGTTCTAAGCACCGTATACCAATCGGTTGATTTTTCAGATACATTAGGTATATAACAAACTTGCTCAGATTGTCAAGAAAAAATAAACGACTCGTATGTTTTTTGTTTAGAATGTGTGTCAATTGACACTGTTTTAAATTTGTATATTTTGATTCCTTTGTGAATATCATACCAAATACAGTTAAACATCGAAAATCGAGTATCATCACCCAAAATTCAAGTTCGATAATTTCCTGAAGAACTCCATAATAATTATCTTCATCATCTCCATAAAAAGAAGTCTCACGAATCATGACACCACAGTTTTGCGACGTTTTGCTTTTGTCTTCACTTTGCACATGAAATCTAAATCCATTGGTAATATATTTTTTATAACATGTAACTTCTCTATGAGGACCTTTCGAAAGAATAAGCAACCGTTGATCTTGTTGACCATGCTTCATGCGATCTATGAACCATTTATGAAAAAGAGAATCAGTTTTTCTCTGTAATTCCTCATCAGAAATGTTTACATTTTCGTGAATCATTTCTTCCTCGAATTCTCTTAGAAATGGTATTACTTCATTGCAATTGAGAAGCACATAAATCATTATAGCATTATATTCTCTATCAGATATATATCTACGAACACTTCCTCCTAAAGCACGACCTGGTTGAGTAAATATTGATAAACGACCACCAAATTCGATTTCCCCACCATCAAAATTCCTTGATTTTCTATTGATTTTTGATATGAACGTACTATCGAAGTACATCGAGAAAAATGTACCTAGTTCTTCAGCAATATAAGCCTCTGCAATAGACCCTTCAACGCATGTCTTATTACGGACTTTCTTTTTCAAGAAAAACATAAATCTGTAAATAGAAATTATATTTATATCATATAAATATATAATTTGCAATATTGATTGATCGCAAAAGAGAATTACCGTTCATAAGGGTACATCCACCTATATTGCACTGGTCCCCCAACTTCAGCCTCATATGGAAGATGGATCAACAAATGTTCCATTGAATCAAAAAAAGGTGGAAATATCTTTTCCAATCTACATATCGTCTCTACAATTGATTCCCCAAGTTTGTTCATTTCACTTTCTTTAAGTGTTGGAGAACATATGTTGCTGAAGAAACGACTAACTTCGGTAAATACATTAGTAAATTCTTTTGGTAAGAAATTATCAAAAGCGATAGGCAATAATCTCTGCATGAATACGTGACAATCATGACTTTTCATTCCCGTGATAGTATTTTCATTGAGTTTGACACATTTAGAGATGTTTGACACATAACCATCGGGAAAACGAAGTAGAGAAACCCATTCACACACTTTTTTTATTTGAAGTTTTTCCAATACATACGATGCTTTCGGAAGAAATATTTTGTCTCCAATCTCTTGAGGGTGTAAGTCATGTCGAATATCTAATTCTATAAGGTCTCTGCGGCTTTTGAGATTATCTTTGCTTTTCATCTTCACATTCATTACTGTATTGAAAATATTATCAAAAACATTTTTCTCAACATGCATTACATCAACATTGTGACGAAAAAGTAATGAACTCCAATACGGCAATTCGAAAAAAATACTTCTTTTCGTCCAATTGTGTCTTTCCAAAATTTGTCAATTTTCTTTTATCATTACTTCCTCCAAAAATCATATCATCTTTTAAAGGTAAACATAATTCTATTTCTTTTCCATCAATACGTTCAATTGGTGTGTCTTTCTCAACTCTTAGAAATTTATTTCTTTGTCGTCGAAATGAATGATGTTCGGGAAGAAATCGACGGTGACAATCGAAAAAACAAGGTTTTCCACTATTTGTCAAATAAAATGATTTAGTCTTTTCCATACAATATGGACATGATAACTTCCCATGTGTACTCCAACCAGACAACATTGCATAGGCTGGAAAATCTGAAATAGTCCATAAAAGTGATGCTCTCATTGTAAAATTTGACTTACTAAAGGCATCGTACGTCTCGATACCTTCAATCCATAGTAGTTTAAGCTCATCAATCAATGGTTCCAAATAAACGTCAATTTCTTTTTTTGGATCTTTAGGACCGGGAATCAACATAGTTAAGAACATAAATTGTTGTTTGTTACACATCCACGGAGGAAGGTTGTATGGTGTGACGATCACTGGCCATAAAGAGTATTGTGATGAAGAATGACCGAAAGGATTGAATCCATCTGTAGAAAGACCAAGCCTCACATTTCGACCATCAGATGCAAATCTAGGATGAATACTATCAAAATGCTTCGAAGCTTTGCCATCAGACGGATGTCGTAACTCATTAGGGACCTCTTGACGTCGTGTATTGTGCCATACCATTTCTTTCGCAATCCTTGAACAATGGTATAGTCGTTGTAGTCGAGGGATCAAAGGAAAATAACGAAGAATTTTAACGGAAATATCACGACCACCGCTTGTCCGTGTCTTAAACCTTGGTTCACGGCATGTCGGACATTCAGTTAACTCTTTATATTCTTTTCGATACAATATACAATTGTTCGTGCATGCATCTATTTTTTCATGTTTCAAACCAAGGTTTTTCAATTTTTGTTTAGCCTTATAAAACGTATCTGGAAGCTTGTTAGGTTTTGTATGATTTTCTGAATAGTTTTCATCAAGGTATCGTAGCCTTCCACAGATAGTCCATAGGTTGATTTAAGATACATTAATTCTGTCAAGATCTCCAAAACAGATGCATCGCAACCTTCATATACTTTCGCATAACCAGAATTTAGCAAATCGTAAAACTTTTGGGCTTCATCATTCGGTTCTTCATCATGTAAATCAAATGGTCTACTTGCATCGTGGACCATGTCGACAAATGGATTAGTGTTAATACGTTCATCATCGACCATTTCAACATCATTTATAGTGATGCATTCATCTACACGTACTCTTTTCCCTGGTTCTCCATGTCGGTCCCAATTAGTGTAATCACTCATAAAACCGGACTTGTAAAGATGAACTGTCATTATATCTCTAACTTCCTTATTTAAACAACAACAACTACAACAAGGGCATTTAATTTTTCCATCTTCACGAGTCATAATTGACTCTGAGAATGCAAAGTTTAGAAACTGCTCGACACCATTGAGAAATGAATCGGTAATTTGATTTTTCTCATCTAGTCGGTTGTACATCCAATTTCGATCATTGCCGGCCATTCTATAAAATAATTGAAACATGCAAAAATGAGTTGCATGTCCGCATGAGTTTCATGAAAAATATATATATCATGAAAAATAAAAAAATAAATCATAATAAGAAAGGCTCGGCTCGGCTCGGGCTCAGCTAGGGCTTTGCAGGCTCAGCTTGGCTAGGCTCAGCTCGGCTCAGCTAGGGCTTGTCAGGCTCAGCTTGGCTCGGCTCAGCTAAGGCTTGTCAAGCTCAGCTTCGCTCGGCTCAACTCGGCTCAGCTAGGGCTTGTCAGGCTCTTAAGGTTATTCTAAGTCTAAATACTGGAATTAGCTTTTTGATAAAAATATACTGTTTAAACTATAAATTGTAGATGAAATATCCAATAGTTTGTTAAGAAAATGTGTTATCTGAATTTACAGGCACGTATTCTAAAAGTTCTTCAAGTATGGGCAGACTGGTTTTTATTTTCTAAAAGTGAGTGGATTAGATGGATGTGGAAAAAGTGAGTGGATTAGATTGTGATGATGTTAAAAAATATGCAAGAGAAAAAAAAGGACATTAATCTAGAAGACAAGGAGTAGTGGTTCAAAAGATCAATATCGATGTGGCAAAATATTTTCCTACTCAGTTGGAGTAGTGAGACAATGAGAGCATAATTTTCAATTTCTAAATTTTTGATAAATTTATTTGTAGGGTTCAAAAGAAGGCTATTGCTATGTTAAATTATGATGCTTAGATTGATTTTCCCAAACACAAAGCCAATTATCATATCAAGATAAATAAATAAATCACAAGTAAAATGCATTAATCAACCAGAAATCATTGAATTGATATAAATAAATAAATAAACATATTTTAAAAGATATGTTCATAAGCACATACCTGTAAATAACTTGAATGTTGAGGGCAATTCCCGGTGTTCGGTTGCTAAAGGAAGATCAAATTTTTTTGATAAATAAAGACCAGGATCAATAATAATTGGTTTCGCCCTCTGGTTTCTGAGAAGAACAACAAAAATACTAATTTAATTAGTTAATATAATTAGTTAATATGGCTGTATGCATTTCATTACCTCTAAACCTATGGCCATCATCCCCATATGATTTGGAGAAATAAGTTTAAAATGACCTAATTTAGATGCTCAAAAGGATTCAACTTGAATGTATTCTGCAGGATACATGGTTCTTAATTCGATGAAAAAAGATGAATTGCATATTACATAACTAATTACCTGCAAACAGTAATCAAATACAAACTAAAACAAGTACATATATGTAATGATGCAATCACTAATCTCATTTAATTATTATAGTAATGATACAAGTTAAGTTAGAAAACTGTTAATCATTTATTGTTTGTTGACTTAAAAGTGGATTAGGTGGCACCCAAAAGGACATTTAATAATAGCTGGTTCTGAAGACTCTACTTCATGGATGTATGTCTATATTGTCTCCTATTCTAAAAATAAATAAATAATACTCTTCAGTTTTGATGAATTTGTAAACGATTTACGGGTAACAGAACGGATCAAACATAAGATAAAATGATAAATCATGCCAGATAAAATGATAAATCATTTGGGGCTGATCTATCCTGGTGTTTTATTTCTATGCTTGTCAGGATTGTGCATGTCTTAATATTTTTTATGATTTTTTTAGTCATTCCCTTGGCAGGTGAGAATGAAAGCGTTGTGCGTCTTAGAGGCAATGTTGAGGAAAAAGGATGATGAACAATTTTCTGACATAGCATCTTATTTGAGTGAAAACAGAGGTCATATTATAAAATGTTCTGAATCTCCACAACTCTCCTTAAGTGAAAAGGCAAACAAGGTAATTTTATAATCCATACAGTTTTTTTGCAATTGATGTGTCTGATTGATTTAAAACTTAAAACCATTTATAGATTCAAACATTTTAAAACATTTCCTCCTTTTGCCTTTCAGGTCTTGAGTTTTTTAGAAGGGGATAGTGCTAATTCTGTTTTCAACAGTCAATCTGGAGAATCATCAACCCAAAAGAATATTCTAACTTCTTCTGTTCCATTACCAGATCTAATAGACACTGACTACCCGGATGGTAGCGGAACTGATTATTCTATACAAAAACAAACATTTGAAAATCCCAGTGATCCCATGACAAATGATTCTCTAGTTGATGATCTTTTTGGTAGTAGTACTGTGACTGTTACACATTCTACTAGTAAAGATGAAAGTGATCCATTTGCTGATGTGTCTTTCCATACAAGTGAAGATAAAGAGCATGTTGATGACTTATTTTCAGGATTGACAGTTGATGAGTTAAACACTGATAATGAAATCAATAAGGTCACTGTTAATCAGACATCACAAATCATGGATCTTTTTGGTTCGGAATCTCAGAAGTTTTCTGTGACAACTCCATATCAAAGTACAGATGCACATGATTTATTCGTTCGTTTGTCCATGGATACAAATTCTCTGGAAAATAAACAACCAGGATTAACTTTTGAAGGGTCCTTTAATAATAGTTCCAACTTGAATGAAATTCTGAGTGGTGTTTCAAATCCTCAGATTGGTGGTGTAAACTCCAACATAAATCTTCCTATGGGTGGTTCTATGCCTGTACCCTATAACATCCCTCCAAGCATGATGCTTAATCAATCCTTTCCTTCACAAACAGTGGGTAATTTGTTTGCTCAGCAACAAGTACAGTTTCAAAACCTCGGAAACCCAAATGCTGGCATGTCTTATGGTTTAAGAAATGCTGGTGGTGGGAATTTTTCAACCTTACCTGATGATTTTCTTCAATCAAATGATACACTTCGCAATATTAGTACAACAAGCAATTCAAAGAAGGAAGAAACTAAAGCATTCGACTTCATCTCAGTAAGACAATTTCCTTGTATATAAGTCAAACAAACCTAGGAATTCTATAAAACCCGATTGTGACGATTGATCACTTTCTGGACACATGTTTTTACGTCATCATTCACATTACATCTTTTTCCTTGATATATTTTTAAAACTTTTCTTATTATTTTATTACATATGTGATATGATAATGAGTGTTTGAAAATAACGTTCTTGTTTCGTAGACAACAAATCCATTTTTTCTGATGGTTTTTTCTCTCTCTTTCTTTGATGATTTGTTTGCTCAGGACCATATTTCATCTGCTCGCAATCCAAAAAGAGTACTCTGAAGCTTGAATGTTATAACACATGTGAAAAAGCATTAATATAAGGGTTTACATAAACCCCAGCTAGGAGGAGGAATTCTGTTGCAGAGTATGGTTTGTAGTTAGAGTATTTTACACATGAAATGAAGCATTCTTTCTTATTATCTTTATATTTGAACTGAACATCAGTGAAAGGCCTTCATGGTTTGGTTTCAATGTAATGTTAATTCTTTGACATATACATGTTTAGTATATATTTTTTTTGTTGTCTCAATTTTTTTTTTTGAAAAAAGAGAATTTTTTGGATGATACTTACATCAAAGTTCAAACTATCAAAATTCAACTAATATATATTATTAGGAAATTTTAAAATATATGGATATGTAATAATGTATGTATCAAGATTCAAGAATAGAGTTCATTTCATTTCACTTATTGTGCAATCATTTTCATAAGAAAGATGACAGAGAGAAATATTCTTGTGTTTGGAACTTTTTATAAGGACTGGGGAAAAATGTTTCTTAGGCTGGATCGAAAGTTGGGGGGAAAATACATCAATTTTCTTAAGCTAGATCAGATTTGAAAAATCTGTTTCGACTTTCGATCTCTGATAAATCTGTTTTTGCTGACTGAAAAATGACTTTATTAATGTAGGATCGGATCAGATAAAGTTAATCTAACTTTAACTTAAAATTAAGTTAATTTTTAATCTCCCTTAATTTATAATCAAGATTTAAATTTAACTCGGTTTTTTTTATTTTTTAAAATTTAATTATTAAACCTTAACATTTAAAAATTATAACTAAAGACATCTAATTAAATTAAAGATTGTAAAATGTAAAAATTAATAAATACAAAAGTAAAAAATTAAAGATTTAGATCTCGGATTACGTCCTTCTTTAAAAATCAATAACTATATCATAAATTCAACAACTTTATCTTAATTTACACGACAACCTTATCTTGATTTTGATGTTGAAATGTAAACGTAGATGTAGATTTGTCCGTTTTAGGTAATTGTACCAAATTCTTAATTAATTAAATCATAAAACGAATCTCCCTTTTATAGGGGACAAACATTTAGAACGTGCTAACTAACTAGTTCTTTAGGAACATTATAACAAATAAATGCTAGCAATTCGTTTTACCAACTATGCTACATGTCTATAATATTTTTTAAAATTAATAATCGTTTGATATTTAATATTATTATATTTGATATTTAATATTATTATATTTACTATATTAGATATTTAATATTTTTGTAATATTATATTTGATTAATAGTTCTCGTGTCATATAATCCTGTCGTGTCGTGTCAATTTACGTTTCGTGTAATCGTGTCGTGTTTTTAGAGACAAACACTAAATCGACACTATTATTAATCGTGTCAAAATTTTCGACACTAACCCGACATTATTATAAACGTGTCGTGTTAAAATCGTATCATGTCGTGTTTTTTTACGAATCATGTCTTTTATTGCCACCCCTAGACACTGATAGAATCTGTTGCTGGAGGCTCGTCGAAGGTAATAGAAGAGAACGCCTAACTTTGGAGGCTTCGCCGGAGGTCTGATTCGTTGGAATCGTGGCTAGGTTTTTCCGCCCACTGTGAGGTCGTGGCTTAACGGAAAAAACTGTGACTAATTCGCGATTTCAAAAGAGGGAAAAGAGAGAGTTGTTTAGTGAAGAGTTAGTTTGATTAACCTTGTAATCATTCACTAAAATGTAATTAAATATTTTGTAATGTTAATACACGTTGTTATTTATTACAATAATATTAACAATATTATAACTAACTTCAACTAAACTATTTAAGTCCAGTCCGTTAGTCAATTGGCCCATCATAATTTTCTTGAAACTATTGCACTTTGACGTCCCTCTTGATTATTTGATATTCTTTTCATGAGTCATGGTTAAATTGTCTGCATAGTAAAACTTGATGCAAAATTAGTAAAATGTTTATGAATAAATATATATTCTTTCGTTTTAGGTCGTAGTTACATTTGCAACTAGAACCTTATTGGTTATAAACTGTTTTGTTATAACCTCTAAATTACTTTTATTATATTTACGTCCTAGGATTGTGTAAGGTGATAATTGTTGATTTAACCCTAGATTTCAATATAATCTTATACTCCCCCCTCAAGCCTTGGAATACATGTTATGAATTCCTAACTTGATGGAGAATGTTGAAATCTCATGCTCTCCAAGTGATTTGGTAAAAATATCTGCAAGTTGGTACTTTGTGCCAACTTGTTTTAAGATTATTATTCCTTTATCTATCATCTCTCTAATGGAGTGACATGTTATTTCTATATGTTTGCTCCTCTCATGAAATACTGGGTTATTAGCAAGATATATTGCTGATTTGTTGTCACAGTATAACGAGGTTGGAGTCTTTATGTTCAACTTTAGATCTTTAAAAAGTTGGTGTAGCCATATTATTTCACACTGAGCTTTGCTTATGACTCTGTATTCTGCTTCACAGGATGAAAGTGAAACAGTATCTTGTTTCTTAGATTTCCAAGAAATCAGTGATGTTCCTAAGAACATACAGTAGCCTGAAAGTGACTTTCTACTAGTTTGGCACGAAGCTCAGTCTGAGTCACAGTATCCATGAAGAGACATCTGGTTTTGGCTCTTGTATAAGATACCTTGTCCAGGAGCTTTTTTAAGATATCTTATTATTTTAAACAGTACCTGAAGATGGACTTCATTTGGGTTTCCCATGAATTGACTCAGCCAATGAACAGGGAAGCTCAGATCAGGTCTAGTGATATTCAAATATATCAGTTTACCTACTAATGATCTATAAAAAGTTGGATCTGATAATACCTTGGCATCTTTGTTTCTTAAATTCACATGCCTTTCCATTGGTATTTTTGATGGCTTTGCATCTATTAGACGACTTTCTTCTAAAATGCTCAATGCATATTTTCTTTGGGATATATATATCCCTTCTGGTGGATATGAGACTTCTATTCCTAAGAAATAAGATAGTCTTCCTAGATCTTTAATTTTGATTTTTTTTTCAATATTGTTTTTGATTAAGAAGACTTCTGCTTCATTGCTGCCTGTGATGATAATATCATCAACGTATACCAAAAGATATGTTATGTTTCCACTATTGTTTTTGACAAATAGTGAGTAATCCGAGAGTGTTTAGACAAAATTCATTTATATTAGAACTCCCTTTAGTTTGGCAAACCAATTCCTAGATGCTTGTTTTAAGCCATATAGGGATTTGTTTAGTTTGCACACCCTCTTATCTTCTTCATTAAGAAGTCCTTGTGGTGGCTTAAGATATACTTCTTCATGAAAGTCTCCATGAAGAAAAGCATTGTTGACATCTAGTTGGTAGATGTTCCATTTTTTTATTGCTGAAATTGCAATTATGGTTCTAATTGTAGTCATTTTGACTACAGGAGCAAAAGTTTCATAATAATCGAAACCTTCTTTTTGAGTGAACCCTTTTGCTACAAGTCTAGCTTTGTATCTCTCTATTTCACTATTTGGTATATATTTTATTTTTTAGATCCACTTGGAGCCTACAAGTTTCCTATCTTGGGGAAGCATTGTTAATGTCCAAGTGTTGTTTGAAAGAAGTGCCTCCATCTCTTTCTTCATTGCTTCCACCCATTTTGGGTTTTTTGAAGCTTCTAAAAAAGATCTTGGCTCATCATTTATTGAAATTTGATGTAATAGATTTTTGTGATTTTTTTTAATTTTATGATATGACACTTGGTTGCATATCGGGTATTTCTCTTTTTTATCATTATCCCTATACTCATTGTCATTTTCAAGAAAAAAATCTTTGTAAGCTTTTGGAATATGTATTACTCTCTCTGCTCTTGTAGTTTTTCCAACTACTATTGATTTTTCTGAAAAATCACATGGGGCAGCTTGTTGCTGTTCAACTTGTTCTCCTGTAGTATCAGGAGTAATGACTTGTTGTTCTACTGGATTTTCTATATTTATTGGGTTTATTTCACTATTACTCTGAATATTTTCATAATCATACTCATTTTGAATGTTTTTGGAACTACTGTCATTTTTACTTGAGTTTTCAGTAATACTGAAATTTTCAGTATTGTTATTCATGCAATTTGTTGATTTGTTTGATTCAGATTGTATCTGAATTCTTTTATTAATCCCTGATCTTATGTCTGAATTTGTTCTTTGACTGCAGGGTATACTTTCTGATCTTATTGTTCTGTTAAGATCAGATTTTTCTATGTTATTTTCTGATCTT
>LFYR01000943.1:84671-104167 GCA_001185155.1 Zostera marina | reverse complement strand
AAAAGGCCGGCGGAGAAGTCTTGAGGTCGGACGACCACATGAGACAATCCGCACGGCCCAGGCCGCTCCCCCGAGTAAACGAAAGCTGGAGAAGCCCGCCGAAAAGGTTGGCGGAAAAGTCTCAAGGTCGGACGACCACACGAGACAATCCGCACGGCCCAGGCCGCTTCCCCGAGCAAACGCGAATCGGAAAAGCCCGCCGAAAAGGCCAACGGAAGGTCCCCGGTGCCGAAAGGCCACACGGGAACGTCCAAAGGGCCCAGGCCGCTTCGCCGAAACAAACAATTGAAGGGAAAAAGCGAGAGCGAAAGGCAAACAGGGGAGCGAAAGCTAGAGGAAGAGGGAAGACGACCAGCGATCAAGCAGAAAGCGAAAGAAAATAAAGAAAAAAAAAAGCTAAGTGTTGTTACAACAAAAGAATAATCGTTTCGTCCAAGAAAAAAAAAGTGAAAAAAGGTCACTACGGCCGACTAGTCAAAGGGAGGGTCCACGTAGTCGGGGAAATCAGCCTCAAGGTCATGCTCCTCGCTGTCGCTCACGTCCACGGGAGGCTGATAGGTAGGGGCGCCGTTCTCTTGCCAACCAGCAAACTCTTTGCGGCTCCGAGGCACCACGGCGCGCGAAAGGGGCGAGTAAACAAGCGAGCACATCTCGCGTCCGTGCACGTAACCCTTCCAGAAACCAATGCACTTGGAATCCGCTAACAGGGTGGCGTGATCCCTCTTCATATCAGCCAAACGGCTCTCGAAGTCGGGAACAAAGTCCTGGACAAAGGCTTCCTGCGCAGCATCAGCCCGAGCTTTCTCTTCCTCCGCAGCACGGCACAAGTCGGCGGCCAGGAGGTCGCGCTCACGCTTGACGGCGTCCAACTCGGTCTTCATGGCATCACGGTCAGCCCGCACGACATCAAGGTCGGTCCGCACGGCATCGATGGTGGCCCTCGAAGCGGCAAGGTCGGCTTTTTGACGCCGAAACTCCCCGTCCAGTTCGGCGCCCCGTTCCAGCCGAACCTGGGAGAGGACCGAAAGTTGCAGCAGATGATGGTGCAGATCGAGGTCGACGGTCGAAAGGGGACAGGCGCGCAGTCGGACGTACTCATCTTCGGGCGTCATCAGGGAACGAGCATCCGCAAGCTTTTGTTTAAGGATCCCGCCCAGGCGCGGCAAGAGGGTCACGGGATCGATGGGGGCGGTACAGCCGTCGAGCGTCCTCTGAAGATCCTTCATGACAGCCTTGAGGGGCTCGTCATCAAAAAACCCGCCTTCCGAAGCGGACGCAAAGAGGCGGTCAAAGGCCCCGTCGGACAGAATGCTGGAGTGGCTGGCATCAAGGCTGTTGTCAGAAGCGTCATCCTTCGCCAGGGAGGCGACGACCGACTTCCGTTTCGCGGCCCGAGCTTTTTTCCTTTGCCGTCGGTCGGACCGGCTGTCTCGAAGGGGGGGTCCGGGGCACCAGGAGCGGAAGAAGCATCACGCTGGGAGTCCGGGGCACCGACATCGATAGTGTTGATGGGAGACGCATCAAGGGGAGTCTCGAAGTGAACTTCATCGGCTTGCCTTTTCTTGTTGCGTTTGAGCGGCGGGCCGTCCCGAAAGTAAGGCGTCTTCACGGGCAAGTTCAGGTGGTCGTCATAGGACCAGGTGGCCAACGTCCGGGCATTGACGGCCCCGTGGCGATAAACCTCGACGAGAACGTCTGCAGCAACGGCGGCCATGGGATCCAAGCTGTCTCGGGAAGGAACGGCGGCCCGTTTCAGGGACGACAACATAGTCCAGCGCGTGGGGATACTCACGCCCGAGTCCGACGTTGCAAGGGCACTGACGGGGACGAAGAAGAAGCGGTCCCGCCAGTGATGAGACCGGTCGACCAGCCCGTCGAAGAGGGCGCCGGTGGATCGCTGAGCGACTAACACACGGCGGGGATCGGTGGTCATGGAGGTCATCGTGAACCACGTCAGGAAGACCGGTAGAGAGACCTGGCAGCCGGCGCGACGCAAGAGAAGGTCGAAGATCACCAGGCGGTCGCTGCAGTAGTACATCGCCTCGGCCACCAAAGATGGAAGCGGAAGAACAAGACCGGCATCGGCAAAGGGCGTGTAAAGGGCGACCAGGCCCGGCGGCGGATCGGAGGCAAGACGCTCACCGGCGACAGTAAAGGGCAGGTCCGGCTGGCCCATCTTCGCCAACGCCTCCCGGATTGCGTCGACCCCGACGGTGGATAGAGGATCCTTGGCAGAGGGGGCGACGAAGAGCGTCGAAATCACCTTGCTAGCCGGAGTTCTTGCGCCGTCGTGGCCGGAGGAGGAAGCGGAGGCCATTAGCAACCTGGGAGAGAAGGTGGGAGAGAATAAAAGAAAGGGAAAAAAGTCAGTCGCGAGAAGCGAGTGGGGGTTTATATAGGAGTTAAGGGGGGCACGGAAGACGAAGCGTCGCGTACCCGGATTGGTCAGAATCGGATGGGCTGGGAGGCTCCCGAGGGAGCCCAAGAACCGGCCCGTCGGGGGCAAGGGTGAAGATCAGGGACCGACGCGGTCGGCAGAGCGGGGGAGAGGCGCCCGTCGTAAGCTCGGCGGTGTCCAGCGACCGAACGATGCAGGAGGAGCGCGGTGGGGGAGTCCAGACGGGCCGACAGGCAGACCCCACCAGCAACACAACGTAACGGGCCGACTCCCGAGCCGGCGATAGGGGGACCCGGCACGATGGACGGGAGCAGAGCTCGAGAAGGATGCGGGCAACGCCGACAGAAGACGCCGAGATGCGCGAATCTGCACGGACGTGCGAAGACAATCAAAACGAAAGGAAAAAAAGAAGCAAAGACATTTTTCATTAAATTAAACCAAGTGTTACAAGCGACCGGTGGCACGGTGGGAAAAAGTACATAACGCACAACAATAGCTAAGTCTGGATACAAAAAAGAAATAGGAGAGAAGTTGAACGAGACGCGCCCCAGACGTCGTCCCATGGAGGCGGACCCACGGCCCGGATGAGCGTGGTCGCGGTCGCGGACGTCCCCCGGACGAGCTTAAGGGGCTGGCTTCGAGGATCCCGACAGAAAGTGGCGCAGGTCATAGGCCGGAAGGGACGAAGACCCGCGGGAACGACGAGGACCTCGCGGCCGGCGACGCCTCGGAAGGGGCGTTGGATCGGCGACAGCAGCGGGAGCGACGGTCGTACCTTGCGCGCGGGAAGCACGCGAAGTTCCAGCAGAACCCGAGGTGTCAGGATAGGTGACAGGGGGAAACTCCGCGACAATGTCGTTGCAGCGAATCCGGTTGAGGCGACGGTGGACGTCGATCAGCACGGCATTAAGGCGCTGAGTCTCGGCCACGGCGACACTATTGGGAACACCAGTAGGCGACAACAGGCACAGGGCCCAGGTAGCATGCTGAGCTTGCACTTCGCGACCATACTCCTCAAGGATGTCTCGAGCACTCATAGCGGAAAAGAGAGGAGATGCAGAAAATAAGGCTCTCAAGCAGCCTATTTATAGAGAAGCGAAGAAGGAGGGGCCCGAGAACCGAGGAACTTTAATGAGAGTAGGTGGAGGTCGAAAGGGGGGCGGACGGCCCCAGGCCCCCGGGCCTGCCAAGGAAGAGGGGAGTACTGTTGGTACCATGGACCGCGGACCGCGGCCCATGGACCGAACCGGACCAGCCGGCCCAGACGGACGGACGGGCGGGCGGATGAACGGGCGGACGGGCCCGACCGAACGAGCCCACGAGGCCCAATGGCATCAAGTGAAGGCTATAAATACCTCCCCTGGTCCAACTGGGGGAGGGGTTGATAATTCTGAGAGGGAGAGACTTGTACTAGGTTGGACAGTGAGCTAGCTCCGGTGAACCCTCACACCAACAGAAGCCTAAAGAGATAAAAAACTTCCGTATAGAGGGCGATTCCAACCTTCAGATGCACGCGAGGGAAGAACTTCCGGTCATAGATCGACAATCATTGGCGCTATCTCCGGTCATAGAAGAACTTCCGGTCAGATGAGAAAACGAGCTAGGGTTTGGGGAAAAAACTTCCGGTCTTGGTGAAGATTTATAGTTTATGGAAAACGAGGGTTTGAGGAAAAACTTATTTTAGGGATTTCTATTTTGGGTGGTAAATGGGCTCGGTTGAGCTGGACCCGGACCCATGAACTTGGCTCTGGTCCTGGTCGAAAAATTAATTTTTTTTCAAATGATGAAAGTGTGAGTAAGTAGTCAATAATCATGTTGAAATGGTGAAAGTGTGAAAGTGAAACCCTATTATTGATGTATTTATATTAAACCCTTAAGTTGTTAATATATTATACAATATATATTAAAATATTTATATTTAAACTCTTAATTTACTAAAATATTAATATTTTTTTTTTCTAGCATTTAAAATAGCCGGGTCCGGGCCGGTCAATTAGTAGTTCGTCCCAGACCCGGCTATTCGAGTCCAAACTCTTTAGCGGGTCCAAAATCGGTCCCAGACCTGGACGTCCAGGTCTGAGCCGGGTTCGGGTCGGGCCCGGACCCGACCCGAACCGGTTGACAGCCTTAGTTTTTAGTCTAATTGATACGTGTGATTTGATTAATTTGAGTCTAATTAATTTATTGATTTGGTTAATTAGAGGCTAATTTATTTATTTAAATGTAATTGATTTGGTTAATTAGAGTCTAATTAATTGTTTTAGGTGTTATTGATTTTGTTAATAAGAGTCTAATTAATTGATGTGGTCGTGTAAGTCATTTAGTTAATTAAAATGTGTATTCTATAAAAATTAAAAAATATTTATTCAAACCCAATATTAAACATAAATGTATATAAATATTTAATATAATCCCATCAAATTTTTTAACATTTTATATTAAAATCCAAAAATTAAAAAAATTCCATCACTTTTATAAAATTGGGGGATTTTCCGTCATTTTTCTTGACTCCACCGTCATTTTAAATTTTTGAAAAATATAGGACACATAAAAATGACGTAAATTCTTTCATTTTTTAAAAAATGATAGAAAATACGTCATATCTACTTAATATTTTCCGTCATTTAAAAAAAATCATTGTAAAAAAATTTTCGACGGAAATCTACTAAAAATGACGAGAATTCATTCATTTCTGACTTCGATCAAAAATGAGGAAATTTTCTCCATTTTTGATCCAGCATTTTAAACCAATTTTCGTATAGTGTGACATGGTTCAAGTTAGTCCTGATCTAATCTGAAATTTAAATATTTGGGTAACCCAAACACTTAACCTAACCCTAACACTAATCATAATCCTAACCTAACCCTAAGATCATTCATTATCAATGAAATCTAATTTTTTGACCAATTGAACTAATTTCTTTGTGTATTTAGTGAATTAAGTAGGAGATAAAAAGTAATTATGATATTATTTAATTATTTTTTGATAGTTAAATTAAATATTAACAAAATTCGCTTTCAATTTGATGACGCCTGGATAAAAATTTACTTGAATTTGATTTTTTCTTCTAATTGGTTTAATATTTTTTTTTGAGTAAAACCATACTTGGCAATATATTGATTTTAACCAAAAAAGAGGTCCATGTGACAAGTTACCTGTCCTCAAATCTCTAGACCTTGATGTTACAAGCATACAACAACTCTAGAGCCTACCAACAACAATTTTTTGAATATATACAATCTAAACTTTACACTAATCTACCTATTACTCCCGAGAATACCTCGAGAACCAAAGATAGCTCCCAGGCTGTTCCGGGGGGCTCGAAGTAGCTCCACAGCAACTTGAAAATTTCCTGCCTAGTCTGGTCCTGCTTACCCACGTCCATGTTCTCTTCTCTCATTCTCCATATGTTTGCGTTAGGTTCTAGCATTTTGGTTGTGCACTCCATTGAGCTGCCCTTGCCCCGGTACTGTCCCCCAAGAACACCTTTGAACATTACAATTCCTTCAGAAATTTGAAGATATCCACCTGCAACCCCTTTTGATCTAGCTCTCTTTCCTCACTCATTTTGGTGTCCCATCCCACATTTGTCTGGCACTCTAATCTCACTCAAGATGAGTTATTTTGTGTTTACCGTACCGACCCTTTTGAGGGGTTCCTTGTAGCATTTCCAACCATTCCTTCTCCATGAATGAATTTCCGACCCGTGCCGACCCTTTTGAGGGCCACCCTTTATTTTAGTAGCACTCTATCCTCACTCGTTGTTGGTACCAAGGTCCGTCAAGTCGGACCCTGGACCAAACAGGCCTGCTAGGCCCATTAGGCCCTAGGACAGGAGTTATAAATACCTCCCATAGTGCAACAGGGGAGGGGATTGGTTACCTGGAACAGTAATACTAGAGAGTTGTGTATGTGAGCACCCTAGCGCGAGCCCACACACCATCAGTGGTGAACCTGACGTGAAACAAATACACAACCGGAGAGAGGATGGTCGAAAGAAGCAAGTTCCACAAAGGGGAAGGCTCGAGGCAGTTAAGGCAGAAAGCAGCTCGCGACAGGGAGCTGAGCCCGACCACCACGAGGGGGAGCAACCGCGAGAGGAAGAGGAAGACTCGGACAGATCCGAGCCTTACTTTTCATACAGAAAGCAGAGAGCGGCCTGAGCACTCGAGACCCAGGAGGCAGCATGGCGGGCGAGAATAGAGGAGGCAGACAGGGCAGCCCAGCACAAGGAGAGGGCCGAAGCCGAGGAGACGGCCCGGCGCTTGAAGAAGGCCAAGGAGGAGGACCGGCGTAAGGAGTAGAGGAAGCAGAAACGGGACCGCTCCCGGACCCCTACGGAGAGGGGGGAGCGTCGCTAGTGGAGGTGCTTGGAGAATGCGAAGATCTCGGAAATGGTCTCCGCCCTGCAGAACAGCCAACGGCAGTTGCAAGAGCAGCTCCTCCAACTAACCGCCGAGCGGCGAGCACTGGAGTCGGATGGCGCTGGAGGAGGCGCGGTAGGGGGGACCCCGCGAGTGAAGTGATGGTCACGATACCCGGAGCTGGGAGTGAGAAGCGCTAGCACAACACCTGCTGGAGGGCGAGTACTCCATCGGCTGGAGGACCCCGAAGATCCCCGCGTACAAGGGAGATACCGACCCAAGTGATCACCTACACTCCTTCAAAACGAACATGGAGGATAGAACCGATAGAAAGGATATCTGGTGAAGGATGTTCCAAAGGGCGCTCCCCACGGCCTCGGTCCATACCTTCGAGGACCTAGAGAGAATCTTCTTGGTGGCCTTCGCCCACAAGCGAAGGAGACCGAAGATCGAGGCCACCTTCGGTGCAGTAGTGCAGGAGGACTTCAAGAGCACGCGAGCGTACATGGACCGTTTCGCGGGGTTGGTGCAGAAAATCGAGGGGCTAACGGAAAAAAGTGATCCTATACGTCCTCACCAACAGCCTGAGGCCCACGTTCTTCGCGGGAGACCTCGTCCGGAAGCCGCCGAAGATGTTCGCGGAAGCCATGGAAAGGTCCCACGGAGAGTCCAACGTGGAGGAGTAACTGGGGGCGAGAACGATAGAGTTCAACAAACGCCAACAGAAAGAGAGGGGGGCGCAGGTTGGAGCCCCGACCCCTCAGCGACAGCAGCAACCGAAGGCCCAGCCAGCCCCGGCGGTCGCAGCGGCCGCATGCAGAGCTCCAGCCGCTGCTGGCAGGAACCGTCGAGAGGCGGGACATACCCCGGCAGTCAACCAAAGGCAAGTCTTCCTCACCCTAGGCGGAGTCGCTGCCCTTCCGCCAGCACGGCCCATGAGGAAGGACTTAGCCACCTACAGAGATGAAGGCAGATTCTGTGAATACCACCAGGACAAAGGCCATGATTACGTCAGTCACTCCCAACAACGCCCTTCAACAAGGACTAGGGTTCCGCCGCTTTATGCCGGACCCCTAGAGATATCCACGGATACGGGCAAGTGTCTACGTCAAATACTCAAGTTAACACTGGGAATCGGCGACTGGGACTACCAATTCCCCGACTCCAGAGGTGAGCCGCCGATTCTAGGCCTCATTGGTCAGTTTTGGTAGACTGCCAACCTAACTCATGGGGAATCGATGGCTTCACCCTGAGTCGCCGATTCCCAGCCGTTACTTGACTTGACCCACGCCATTATGACACCCTTAATGGGCACCATAATAGCGTAGGCCCCACGGGTAATGAATGAGAAACGTCCCAAAAGACCCTATAAAAAGGGTCCTTGGGGGGTCCTTTCATTCATCAAGTCATTCCCACCAATACTTGACTCCACACTCCGACCAGAGAATTAAGGAGCCCGAGTCGCCGACTCCCACACTTGAGTCGCCGACTACCATCCACTTCTGCAGGTATTTGACGTAGAGCGCGCGTCGTGGACTCCAAAGCCTTCGGCCCTCCTCGCGACCCCACGAGCCTACTGGTAGTAGATTTTGTGCTTCATCACCCGCGCGGATCTACTCCCGAGTAGGGCGCCAATAAGAGGGTTCGGCCAAGCAGAGGTTCCGGTGGCGGGCATCATAGCCATCCCGGTGACGTTAGGCCGCCACGCCCAGGCAAAAACGATCGAGGTGAACTTCACGGTAGTAAACTTCACCTCCAGTTACAACGTCATTCTGAGGCGAACGGCCCTACACACTTTCCAGGCAGTAACACCGTCTCTCCACCAGTGCTTGAAGTTCCCAACTTCCGACGGCGTATGCACAGTGAAGGGGTCCCAAAAGAAATCCTGCGAATGTTTCTTCAACTCGGTGGGGGAGGTAATGACATCCGGGGAAGGATTACCGCACGCGCTCCGAGAGGACACTCCTAGAAGCGGGCTTCACAAACCTCAACATGTGCGGTCTGGTACCCAGAATGGTTGTCCAACGTCGTAATGGTTAGAAAGGCTGACGCCGGATGGCGCATGTGCGTTGATTTCACAAACCTCAACAAAGCATGCCCCAAGGACAGCTACACCCTGTCGTCGGTCGACAGACTGGTAGACCAGAGCTCGGGTTGCGAGATGCTCAACTTCATGGACGCGCACTCAGGGTACAACCAGGTTCCCATGGCCAAGGCTGACGAAGAAAAGACCTTGTTCATTACCGACTCAGGAACTTTCTGCTTCAAAGTAATGCCCTTCGGGCTACGGAACGCGGGAGCCACATTTTAGCGGCTCATGGACAAGGTCTTCGAAGAGAAGATTGGCAGAAATGTCGAGGTGTACGTCGATGACATACTGGTTTGGTTTAAAAAAGCAGAGACACACCTCGCCGACATAGAGGAGACATTCCGCAGTATCAGGAGGGCAGGCCTGAAGCTAAAGGCGAAGAAATGCACCTTCGGAGTGAATGAAGGCCACTTCCTGGGATTCAGGATCACTCCGGAGGGCATCAAGCCCAGAAAAGAAAAGGAAGGTGGAGGCAGTCATGGAAATGACCCCATTTCAGACCATAAAGGAGGTCTAGAAGCTGAACGGAAGGGCGGCGACCCTTAGTAGATTCCTGCCAAGAGCGGTGGACCGGCTGCACCTGTTTTTCAAGCTGTTAAAATCGCCAGGACTAAGAGTGGTCTAGACGGGGGAGTGCGAGTCAGCATTCGGCGAGCTGAAGAGGCGGCTAACACACCTGCCGACACTGCAGCTGACACACCTGCCGACACTGCGGCCGCCCCGTAGTGGCGAACTGCTCACAATGTACGTCGCCCACTCGGAGGCGGCCGTCAGCGCGGTCCTCTTGTCAGAGGCGGACGGAACACAAAGGCCAGTGTACTATTACTCCCGGTCACTGCAGGGAGCAGAGGAAAGGTACCCAAACATCGAGAAGCTGGCACTGGCGGTGGTATCGGCGATCCGTATAGTAAGGCCATACTTTCACGCCCGCACAGTGACCATCCCGATGGCCTACCCCTTGCTTCAACTCCTGCAGAGGTCAGACGTGTCGGGACGGCTCACGTAGTGGTCCATGGAGCTCAGCGAGTTCCAAATAGAAATCGTACTTGCCAAGGCAATAAAGGGCCAAACGGTGGCCGATTTCATGGCAGAACTCACCCCCCGAAGGAGGGCCCCGACAGAGAAGGAATGGTGGACGACCCACGTCGACGGCTCGGCCAGCAGCACGGGCTGCGGCGCCGGAGTAGTGATAAGAGCCCCAACGGGGGAGAGAATCGAGTACTCGATACACTTCGGTTTCCGAACGACCAACAACGCCGCGGAATATGAAGCTCTCAAAGCCGGGATAAGGCTAGCCACTTCGTTGGGAGAAGAAAGGGTCCACTTGCACACCAATTCCCGGCTGGTTGCAAACCAAATAAGAGGCGACTTTGTGTCGAAAGAGGACTCTATGGCGGCCTACGTAGAAGAGGCCCGAACCGCCCTGGGGCGACTCATCGACTGGAGAATCACCCAAATAGGCAGGGAAAGCAACGGGGAGGCCGATACACTGGCTAAATTAGGAGCGGCCCCGGGGAGGAAGGAAGGCAGGTGGGTCCGAATAGAGAACCAGGAGCACCCCACAGGGGTTGGAGGAGTCGACAGCCCAGCCTGCGCACTAATAACGGCAGGGGATAGGAGGACACTGATACAAAAGTTCCTCGAAATAGGCGAGGGACCAAGTAACCTGATGGAGGCGAGAAAGCTAAGGAATAGAGCAGCATGGTTCGTCGCGACCCGGGGAAAACTATACCGCCGGTCAGCCGTGGAGGAGGCCCCGCTCCGTCTATGCGTCTCCCGCGAGGACGGCCGGGCGATCGCACGGAGCATCCACGAGGGGGCAAGCGACGCCCACCAAGGAGGCCGGGCCCTGGAAAAGCAGGTGGCCAGGTAGGGCTAGTACTGGCCAGAGTCGATAAAATACTCCAAGGGGATAGTGGAAAGGTGCGACGAGTGCCAGAGGCACTCAAACGTCCAGAGGCGACCGTCCACCATGATAAAGGCAGTGACTACGCCCGTCCTGTTCGCGCGATGGGGTATCGACATCGTCGACCCTTTTCCCCCGACGTCGCGGGGGAGGAAATTCCTTTTCGTGGCGGTGGACTATTTCACTAAGTGGGCAGAAGCGGAGGCCACGAATGCGATCCAGATAGTCAATTTCGTGTTCAGAAACATCATCTGCCGGTTCGGAGTCCCGATCCAGATAGTGACGGATAACGGGACGCAATTCACGGGGAAGAAGCTAAGGGAATTCTGCGAGGACAGCGGGATCAAGCTGAGCTTCGCCCCGGTCTACCACCCACAGGTAAACGGGGAAGTGGAGGTCACTAACCACACGATCGTGTCCATCCTAAAAAGGAAGGTGGGGGAACACCCAGGGACATGGGTGGACAAGGTCCTGGAAACCATGTGGGCCTATCGAACAACGATCCGGACGCCGACGGGCCAGACACCGTTCGCGATCACTTTTGGAATCGAGGCAGTAGCGCCCGCGGAGCTGGTATGGCCGACGTCCAGGATAGATCAATTCCAGCCGGAGGCAAACGACAAGGCACTTTTCCTGGCGGAAGAAGACGTGGAGGATAAAAGGGAGGAGGCCGCTGTCAGGGACCTCGTGTACAAACGAAGGATAGCCAGATACCACAACGAAAAAGTAGCGGAGAAGAACTTGACGTTGGGCGACCTAGTCCTAAGGAACGCCAAAGTGACAGGTGCGGATCAAACAAAGGAAAAGCTGTCGCCAAGATGGGAGGGCCCGTATGTGATCATGGACGAGTTTCGGCCCGAGATTTTCCGCCCGGGGTACGAAGACGACCAGCCCATCGAAAGAACCTGGTACGCGGATAACCTAGAAATGTACAAGCGATAGGCAGTAAGGAGGCTAGGAAACGAACGGGGCAAACCCCTTGTACATCTTATCCCCCCTTTGTGTGTTTTCTCTCCTACCATAATGACTTTTGCCGTGGAAAAGAAATGGTCGAGAAACACAACAGTAGTTGAGTACCAAAAAGAGAAAAGCAAGTCCTTACAAGACGCCCGGGGGGCCGTGTGATACCTCACCTCCTCTCGGGACGTCCCGAGCAAGGAAAATAAAAATGAGAGACGAGGGGGGGCCGGTCGAGCGCACCTAAGGCCGATAGGACATGAAAGGGCACAAGCCCGGCACAGACAACCCCGAAGCATAGTAAGAAAAAAACAGAAGCAATATGAAAGAGAAACGGAAACGAAATAAAAAAAAGACAAGTGTTTTATATTACAGCGAATAAAAACAAAGGAGCAAAAAGGGAACAAGGGAATCAGGACAGGGGGGTCGGCGAGAAGTAGTCGGCAAGGTCAGCGTCCAGGTCCTCCTCCTCGCTATCACCAACGTAAGTGCATGGCTGCTCAGCAGGGGGCCTGGCTCTGCCGGCAGCCTGCCAGCGCTCCCACTCCGACGAGGTCTGGGGCACAACAACTGGGGCGAGTTCAGGGCAGGCCAAGCGATGCATGGCGCGACAATGCTCGTAACCCTCCAGAAGCCCGCGCGCTTCTCCACCGCCATTCGACCCTCAGCTTCGGTCCGGAACATGGAAAACTTGGCGTGAAATAGGGTCGACAAGCCCCAACATGGTCCTCGGCGAGCTTCTTGAAGTGCGCGGTTGCGAGGTCGTGAGCCTCCTTAGACTCAGTGACACGGGCCTCGGCCCACGCGATGCGGCTCTCGAGATTCGCCACCTGCTTGCCAGCCTCGGAAACGGCCTTCTCCATGATGGTTTTCTCGCTAGCCACTTTCTCCAACTGAGCCAGGTGCTCCTCCGTTGCCTCCGCTGCCCCCGTCACAGCCAGGTCGGAGACCTCGGAAGAGAGAGTCCTCACACGCTCCTGGACTCGGCGGAGCTCCTCCCGTATGTCCAAACTCCGCTGGAGGCGGATGTAAGCGAGATAGGCCGCGCAGAGGCTTTCAACGTACAAGTCTTCGTCGAGCGACGGGGCGTCGCGCGGAAAAAGGAACTTGTACTCGGCTTCTTCCTGGAGAAATGGTTGCAGCAGATTGAAGCCCTTCAGAAGCATCCCCACCATCTGGGGAACAACAGTGGAGGGATCGGGGAAGGTAGGATTCGCAGGATACTTCCCGGCGAGAAAAGCAGAATCCAGGGCCACGCCGAACCCTTGACATTCCAGCATCCCTCCCTCCAGGGCATACTGGGCCCCAGCGAATCCACGTCCAGACCCTTCCCCGACCTTGATCTTCCGAGGAGCATCAGAAGAGAGGTCGGGCACCTGCGAAGTCGTGGCGGCACGTCGGGCCGAGCGTGCATTGACCAGAGGAGGTTTGGCCAAGTTGTCACCCCCGGAGCTCCCGAGACTCAGCTCCAAGAAGAGAGAGGGGGTGCCTTCCAGAATGACTCGGGGCGTCGCTTTCTTCTTCGTCCTCTTCCGAGGAGGCGAAGAGCCCCCCCCCGTCACAGCTGCGGGCGTCGGCGGGCCAGAGGTGATCTTCAACGGACCAGCCAGCTCCGATGTGGGTGGGCTTCACGGGGCCACACTCAGAAATCTGGATGAGGAGGTTGTGCGCCTCGAGTTCGGCCACGGTCAAACGCGTCACAGAGACAATACCAGCAAGGCACCTCAGATGACCCAGCGGAGGCCAGCTCTCGGGGGGGGGGGTTGACAAGAGGCCCGAGATAGGACAGCCTCACGAAGAAGAACTGGTCGTTGCCTGACCCTTTATAGGGTCCTAGGTACGTTACCCCATTCATTAGAATGGGGCCCACTTCATTATGGTGCCCAATTAAGGGTGACATAATGACGTGCGCCCTCCCAAGTAACGCCTGGGAGTCGGCGACTCATGTATGGGAGTCCCCGATTCAGAGGTGGAGTCGCCGATTCAGAGGTGGAGTCGCCGACTCCCTTGGGGTCAGGTTCTCGATCTAGCATACCCGAGTGCCCTGTCCGGAGTCGACGATGCGACTTGGTAGTTCCAGTCAGCGATTCCCATGTGTTGCCTTGAGTACTTGACGTAGACACTTGCTCCGCACCGTGGATGCCTTCTGGGGGCTTCCGGGAGTCCGGCGTAAAGCGACGGAACCCTAATCCTTGTTGAAGGGCGTTGCTGAGAGTGACTGACGTAATCAGGCATATTTTACCAGTACTCCCCCCCTGAAGAGAGTACAAGAAACATGCGTGTACCGCCAGTATTCCCCCCCAAGCAAGGTCTTGTGTGATCCGCATCAAGGCCAAAGCGACAAGATGGGATCGAATCATTGCGGCCACAGCGACACAATGACTCTGTATCCATGCACTATCAGATGGATTGATTCACTATCAGAATCTATTTCCAGGCCAACGGAACTATGTGTTTATAGTCCAACTCTGATCAGGAGCAACTTTTGCTGTGGATTCTGGCCGAAGCGAAAGAATGCGTGGATTCACTATCAGAATCTGATTCTGGCCGAATCGACAGAATGCGTGGGTTCTGGCCGAAGCGACAGAACACATGGATTCTGGCCGAAGCGACAGAATACGTAGATTAACTATCAGAATCTAGTTCACTATCAGAACTGATGTTTATAGTCCACCCTGATCAAGAGCGACTTTACGTCCGCAACGACGGTTACCCCATAGGCCGAAGCGACAAGATGGGTCGAGATCATTAAGGCCAAAACGACAAAATGATCTCCAAGTTTATCAAGGCCAAAGCGACAAGATAGAAGAATTATTGAGGCCAAAGTGACAACATAATTCTTGGTCCATTAAGGCCAAAGCGACAAAGGGGACCTGGATCTATTAAGGCCAAAACGAAAAAATATATTGACTCACTATCAGAGTCTGGTTCACTATTAGAACCTTTCCTGCAAAAAAAGAAAACAAACTGTAAAACAACTAGATCAGTCCAAAACGCTAATGAGTGGGCGCAAAGCTTCAGAATAGTATTATGTGATAAGTTTCTGTTACATACTTGAAGGCATTATAAAATTACAGCAACAGCCACAAGATGCCCTAAGCTACAAAATAGGAAGGAAAGCTAAACGTGCACTAAAGTAAAAGCGAAACGACGCCGGAAAGCAAGTCGGGGGAACCACACGAACTCCCTCCGATAAATGCTCAAGGCAACACAAGGAGGAGAGGGGAGCAGGTATATCTAGATGGCGCACCTGCAGGGTCAAATATACCCATGACCCATAGGGCCCGGTGCGAAGTTACCCCCGAACCCGGCGCGAGCGGAGGTCTAGCGGCCCGACTTCAGATGCCCCGACAGGAAGTGCCGCAAGTCAGTAGCTGGAAGAGACGAGGACCTACGTGAGCCACGGCAACCGCGAGAGTGCCGACGACGACCCCCACCAGCGTGCGTGCTCAATGAACATAGGCACTACAAAAAAAAGCACCTTGTATGGCGGACTTTAGATGGCGGAAATCCGCCATCAATAATCCAGTTGTTTTGATGGCGGATGTCCGCCATCTATTCATTGAGTCCGCCGAGGAAAGGTTTTGGCTCGCCGGCGGTTCGAAATTGTTTTCAATGGCGGTGTTTAGATGGCGGAAATCCGCCATCTAAACTATCCCGCCCAAAATTTCGAATCTCACCCAATCTTCCACCCGATTACCCGATTAAATTGACTTAACATGGCGGACATCCGCCATGTTAAGTTTTTGGGGAGTCGGGCGGAAAAAGCCCGCCCAAATTTCGATTGGGCGGAATTTTCCACCTTACATGGCGACACTTAAGTGTACTTACATGGCGGATTTCCGCCATGTAAGTTTTGGGGTTTATTAAAAACCCCAAATCCAGACTGACGCGTTCTGTCTGGAAATCGCTGCGCCGTTCTTTCTCTCCTCGCCGATCTGCCTCCGCGCTCGCCGTGCTCGCAGTCTCCGTGCTCGCCGACCGTTCGTCGCCGCTCGCCTCCTGTAGCCGCCGCCTCCTCCGCTGGTCGCCGTCGCCGGTTCGATCTGTGAAGGTATGATTTAGTTAGAAATTAGTTTTATTAATCTTTTGATTTTGCATTTGATTTTCATGTTGTTAGAAATGATTGTTTGATTGAGTGTTGATTGATTTACATTTGTTATTGATTCTTGTTTATAGGTTTTAGATTGTATTTTTAAGGTTTGATTGATTTACATTTTTAAGATTTTGGGTTCTATATATGTTAATGAATGTTTGAGAAGGATTATGATTTGAGAAGGATTATGTTAATGAATGTGGGGTTTGAATGAATGTTTAATGAATGTTGAGGATCATGTTGAGGATAATTACCCCAAGGATCATGTTTAATAAATGTTGAGTATCTATAATTGTCATATGGAGATCAAACATATAAAGACATAGAATGAAAATGCTATGTTGTATCTTCTATGTTGTAGCTTCATCGTACTTTAATAATAAAATTGAGCACACAACACACTAGGAGTAAAGTAAAAACTATCAAGTATTCTCACTGCCGATCTGGATAGGCCTTCCCAACTTCCCGGTGCACATCTGGTCCACAGAGGTTTTCTCGGCGATCGGCAGCGTGCTGGGAAAGCCACTGAAGACAGATGCATTCACTGCTAAGGGGCCGAACTCCACCAGAGCGAAGATATTAGTAAGAATGGAAGCTGCGGGGAGGTTCCCGTCAGAAGTCCCGATTTTCATGTACGGAGAAGATGGGTTGGAGACGCAGGATATGTGTGCTGTGGTGTATATTAAGCCGCCGCCAGTGTGTAGCAGATGTGTGTCCTTTGGACACATTGCAGAGAGATGCAGGTTCGCCGACGAGCGTCCAGCTGGAAAGTCGCACGCGACGTTCACCGGAGAAAAGGAGGAGTTACTGGGAAAGACGAACCAGAAAAGGGCGGAGAATAAGGCTGGGGAAGAAAGGCCGGGTGGCGATGTCGTGGCAGAATCGGGGAAGACCATTGGAACAGTTGGGAGAAACTTAAATGACGTGGATCATCCCCCCAATGAAACACTGACAACTGAGACACACGTGGGGGAAAGAATGGTAATTGAAATACTTACACAGGACGTGGACATGCAAGGAAATCAACAAGTTGAAAACCCAATAATTGGGCTCGGGTCGGGTGGCCACGCTACGGGAGGATCCGAAACCCAAATTACAGTGGAAGAAGGAAAAACAGAGAAATCCAGAGACAGAGGAATTATGGAGCAGCGGGGAGGAGCAAATAGCGAGAAGGAATCAATGGAAGAGATAGGCAGACGTACTGAGCTTGCCAGGAGAAATACGGAAAAAGGAAATCCTGGAGTGTACGGCGAGGTAATGGAGAAGATCGGAGAAGGTGAAACGGGGAAGATGGGGACAAATTGCACAAATAACCCCCACAAGCAAATCTCTGACAAGCAGCAACAATCTGACTCAATCACCAAAGAGAGGACCAAATCAACTCAAATGCGGTGCCAGATTGAGCCAAACCAAGGCCAGATTGAGCAGTGGGTTCAACCAATGTTTCAACCAAATCAAGCCCACTTGGATAGATTAAGTCAGGCCGTATCAGGTTAGAAGTTCGCCAAACGCTCCTCAGATGCGAACCAAAGGTGGAAAAGGGCAAACGTGGGAAGGAGCACCGGACAAAAACCGATGACGACAAGAGCGGCAATGAATAGGACAGCAAACAGGGTTGAGGACGACGCTAAAACTCCATTACAGCTGGCCAAGAGAGTGAGATCGTCGGGCAATTCCAGTGGGGGAACAGTAAGGAAAAGGAAGAGGGAAGATGGTGAAACAGAGGAGCGTGAAAGTGAAGATGGAGCTCGAACTGAAACTGAGCAATTGGAGGAAGTCGAAGAGGAGGGATTGAATAGACAAATAGAGGAATTAACCCCCGAACCAAACAACAAATCCTCCAGCAAGGGGAGTAGGAGCAGACACAAGGTACCCAGTTCGCCGGGAACCCACTCCCCAAAATCGACAGGTAAAAAGCTATCAAAGAACAAAATGAAACAGAGAGCGAGGAGGGAAGCGGGAAGAAACGCGACGGAGATCACTGTCAAAGAAATTGCAGCCAAGTCCAGGGAGGACTATTTAATTGTACCGGGAAAAGATAGGGAGGACCAGCCGCCGGAGATGCCAACCGAGACAGTAGACTATTCGATGGCGACGGGTTGGGACGAGGACTTTGACTTCAAGGATGCAATCGAGGAGGATGAAGATTCGGATAGTGATTACGAACTGGGTGGCGTGGTCTGGAGGAGATCACCTACGGAGGTTGGCAGAGACGACGATCATCGGACGGAGATGCCCCGGCGACCTCAGGCAACACCTGGTTCAACCACCAGGGGTGGGGAGAGCGGGGGAGGTGAGGTTTAATCTCTTAGTTTAATCTAATTAAAAATAGCAGTAAAGTTAAGTAGGGCTAGATATTTGGTTATTAAGGTTAATTAGCATTAGATAATTAAATAGTAGAATCTAAATGGGGAAAGTTTGCATGTGGATAAGGGGTATAAAAAGGAAGGAGGGAGTATATGAAATAAATTATAACATGGGGACTAGAGGGGGTGAATCTTGTAGGTGGGGTAGAGGGAAAGCAAAAATTAACAGCAAAAACAAAAGAAATAATAAAAAGGAAAATAAAAACAAAAAGAGTAAAAATAAAAAGGCCAGAGTGGAAATATATCAAATCAGTAGGAAAAATTACAAAAAAACCCTAAATAGACATCACGTGGGTGGGAGGACAAATTCAAACAATCCTAGGGTAGCATGGAGAAGGGGGGGAAAAATGAACATTAAAGAAACTAAAAAAAGGGCCTCAAGAGGCCCTTTAAGATTTAGTCAAGAGTTAACCAATTGGACACCCAAATGGTTGAACCAATTGGCAATACCAGTGCCAATTGTTCCCAATTTGACAACCACTAGCCAAAAGGGGAGGGGTAAGAGTAGGTACACTAGTGGGCCTAAGGTGACAACATATTCAAAAACCGGTCAAAGGGGCAAAGGTCCAATTAACCAAGCACAAATCCGAATTCAGTCTAGGCGGAAATGGACATTGACCACTATAACCCAAAATTTGACCAAAAGTCATAATTGGCCGAAATTGACTAGAAGTCAAAGTCAAACGGCTTTGGCCAATAATCAAACCAAAATTGTTTCTAAGAGTCAACGTTATTGGAGCTGGGCTCTGTGCAATAGGGAACCCAACATTTGGAGTTGGAGTTCGACAAAAATGGAGAATGGGCAATCCAATGGGCAAAATCCGAGTCTGTCCAACTGTCTGAGATTGATCAAAAGTCAAAATTCTCAATGCGTGAGTTTGGGGACCAGAAGTCAATCCCCAATCTTGGGTTATTGGATAGGGATTTTATCTCCTAGGGTAAACAATCAGCGCACAAACCACCTGTGGCAAAACATTAACAACCCGATCTGGATCGAGTCCAATCTGAGCGAAGGCGGCCAAGGATTGGCCGTCAGAAACGGCAGAGTGATAAAGTGGTTTTAGCCAAGGGATATCAAAAATGTCGTTTGGAAGTTGGAATGTCTATGGACTAAACAGTGACATAAGGAAAGATGAGGTCAAGAGGTTTGTTAAGAAATATAAGCTGGATATCTTTGGTCTATATGAGACCAAGATTATGAAATGCAACTTTGCACACTGTAGTAAGATATTCGGGCAGAATTTTTCAGTGATACCGAACAGGTCCGATGACATGAACCAGAGGCCAGATTCCATCTGGCTAGTATGGGATGTGAGGAA
>LFYR01000943.1:41549-81046 GCA_001185155.1 Zostera marina | reverse complement strand
ACATGAGAGTGCATGAGGACAGACGCACGAGCCCACAGGAGATAGGAAGGAGGACAGTGCAGGATGTGACAGCGACATTCAAGGTGGACAGATATAAAGCAAAAGGTACGAGAAGGGAACAGAGATGGATGGATATATGGACCGGAGGCGCCCAGTTGGCGAGAACGTGAAACTTGTCTTAATTGTTGAATATCTGTTACTGAGTCTGTAATCTTATTTTAATAGGAACTTGTATTAAGGGAAACAAAAACTGAGGTATGTGGTGGCATGGGGTTCAACTAAAAATAGAGCCCTGTCTTGCCAAATACCATGGGGGAACATTTGGTGAATGGAATGACCCAAAAAGTCATATCCATATAGAGGTCTATCCCCCAGGGGGTGGACTCTATTATTAAAGTAGAAACGATATGTGGAGTCACTTATGTGTAGTAGACCGAAAGGTAATGGCAGAGTTTTCCCTTGGCAAAGGAAAAGATGCCTTGGGCACACCAGGGTTTTTACACTCCCCATTGCCTTAGGCCCACTACGTAAGAACGATGAGGCATAGATCGTTCTAGGAAACATTGAGTCAGTTCCCCAAAGGTTGTGAAGGCCCACACGATCGTAAGATCCGGGGTCGGAACAATGCGGAGGGTATGGGGTGGATCGCATGTGGTCATACCCTATTTTTTTGTTTCGGAATCTATATTATCAGCTGATTTTGTTTCAAAAAAAAAAGTACATGAAATTAAAATAATTAGTTTTTAAAATAATTAAAGTACTGTTTTTAAATAATTTAATTAGATAATGATTTGAAATAGTTAAATAATTAATGTTTTTCATGTTTGAAATTAGAAATTAATTTAAAAATTAATTTGTTTTAATTATTTTCTGTTTTAATTATTTTAATTTTTTTTAAAATAATTTAAAATTTATATTAAATAATTAATGTGTTTTTTAATGTAATTAATTAATTTGCATGAATTCAAGTAATTAATTAAAATAAAATTAATATGTTATTAATGAAATATTAAATGTTTATGTTAAAAAATAATATGTTTTATTATTTAATAAATTGTAAAATAATATTGTTTAATAATTATTTAATTGAATGTTATTTATTAAAAAAATAGTAATTAATTAACAATTTACATTAATTTATTGTATATGTTAATAATTAAATATGAATGAATATAATTTTTTTCAATAAATAAATAATTTACTGCATGTAACCTACCTACAAATGCTATTACTAAAAGGTCATGTTGCAAATGAACGAACGAGATGCTACAACGACTAGTTATAATGCTATTATATGTGTACTCAATAAACATATGTCAAGATATACTTACTGCTTGTAATCTACCTACTAATGCTATTACTACTTGGTTATATTGCAAATAGACGAAGCAGAATCTTCTAAGACTGTTCGTATTGTTATTATGTGTGAGCTCAATGAACATAGGCCAAGATATCCTTACTGCTTGTAACCTACCTACTAATGCTATTACTACTTGGTTATGTTGCAAATGGACGAAGCATAATATTCTACGACTGTTCGTATTGTTATTATGTGTGAGCTCAATGAACATAGGCCAATATATCCTTACTGCTTTTAACCTACCTACTAATACTATTACTACTTGGTTATGTTGCAAATGTACAAAGGAAATTCTTCTACGACTGTTTGTAATGCTATTACGTGTGTGCTCAATGAACATAGACCAAGATATCATTACTGCTTGTAACCTACCTACTAATGCTATTACTAATTGGTAAGATACAAATGAACGAACGAGATGCTAATACGACTGGCTCTAATGCTATTATGTGTGTGCTCAATAAACATAGGAAAGATATCCTTACAGCTTGTGACCTATCTACTAATACTATTACTACTTGGTAATGTTGCAAATGAACGAGCGAGACGCTACTACGACTATTTGTAATGCTATTATTTGCGTGCTCAACGAACATAGGTCAAGATATCCTTCCTGCTTGTAACCTACCTACTAATGCTATTACTACTTGGTTATGTTGCAAATGGACGAAGCATATACTTCTACGACTGTTCGTAATATTATTATGTGTGTGCTCAATGAACATAGGCCAAGATATCCTTACTGCTTGTAACCTACCTACTAATGCTATTACTAAAAGGTCATGTTGCAAATGAACGAACGAGATGCTACAACGACTAGTTATAATGCTATTATATGTGTACTCAATAAACATATGTCAAGATATACTTACTGCTTGTAACCTACCTACTAATGCTATTACTACTTGGTTATGTTGCAAATAGACGAAGCAGAATCTTCTACGACTGTTCGTATTGTTATTATGTGTGAGCTCAATGAACATAGGCCAAGATATCCTTACTGCTTGTAACCTACCTACTAATGCTATTACTACTTGGTTATGTTGCAAATGGACGAAGCATAATCTTCTACGACTATTCGTATTGTTATTATGTGTGAGCTCAATGAACATAAGCCAATATATCCTTACTGCTTGTAACCTACCTACTAATACTATTACTACTTGGTTATGTTGCAAATGTACAAAGGAGATTCTTCTACGACTGTTTATAATGCTATTACGTGTGTGCTCAATGAACATAGACCAAGATATCATTACTGCTTGTAACCTACCTACTAATGCTATTACTACTTGGTAAGATACAAATGAACGAACGAGATGCTAATACGACTGGCTCTAATGCTATTATGTGTGTGCTCAATGAACATAGGCCAAGATATCCTTACAGCTTGTGACCTATCTACTAATACTATTACTACTTGGTAATGTTGCAAATGAACGAGCGAGACGCTACTACGACTGTTTGTAATGCTATTATGTGCGTGCTCAATGAACATAGGTCAAGATATCCTTCCTGCTTGTAACCTACCTACTAATGCTATTACTACTTGGTTATGTTGCAAATGGACGAAGCATATACTTCTACGACTGTTCGTAATATTATTATGTGTGTGCTCAATGAACATAGGCCAAGATATCCTTACGGTTTGTAACCTACCTACTAATGCTATTACTACTTGGTTATGTTGCAAATGTACAAAAGAGATTATTCTACGACTGTTTGTAATGCTATTACGTGTGTGCTCAATAAACATAGGCCAAGATATCATTACTTCATGTAACCAACCTACTAATGCTATACTAATTGGTAAAGATGCAAATGAACGAACGAGATGCTAATACGACTGGCTCTAATGCTATTATGTGTGTGCTCAATGAACATAGGCCAAGATATCCTTACAGCTTGTGACCTATCTACTAATACTATTACTACTTGGTAATGTTGCAAATGAACGAGCGAGACGCTACTACGACTGTTTGTAATGCTATTATGTGCGTGCTCAATGAACATAGGCCAAGATATCCTTCCTGCTTGTAACCTACCTACTAATGATATTATTAATCGATTATGTTGCAAATGGACGAAGCAGATGCTTCTACGACTGTTCGTAATGTTATTATGTTTGTGCTCAATGTACATAGGCCAAGATATCATTACTGCTTGTAACCTACATACTAATGCTATTACTACTTGGTTATTTTGCAAATGGACGAAGCATATGCTTCTACGACTGTTCGTAATGTTATTATGTGTGTGCTCAATGAACATAGGTCATGATATTCTTACTGCTTGGAACCTACCTACTAATGCTATTACTACATTGTTATGTTGCAAATGTACGAAGGTGATGCTTCTACGACTGTTTGTAATGTTATTATGTGTGTGCTCAATGAACATAGGCCAAGATATCATTACTGCTTGTAACCTACCTATTAATGCTATTACTACTTTGTAAAGATACCAATGAACGAACGAGATACTACTACGACTGGCAGTAATGCTATTTTGTTTGTGCTCAATGAACATAGGCCAAGATATCCATACTGCTTGTAACCTATCTACTAATGTTATTATTATTTGAAAATGTTGAAAATGAACTGAGGAGATGCTACTGCGACTGGCTGTAATGCTATTATATGTATACTCAATGAACATAGACCAAGATATCCTTAATGCTTGTAACCTGTCTACTAATGCTATTATTACTTGGTAATGTTGCAAATGAACGAACGAGATGCTTCTACGACTACGTGTAATGCTATTATGTGTGCTCAATGAACATTGACCAAGATATCCTTACTGTTGTAACCTACCTACTAATGTCATTACTACTAGGTTAAGTTGCAAATGAACGAGCGAGAAGCTACTACGACTGTTTGTAATGCTATTATGTGTGTGCTAAATGAATATAGGCCAAGATATCCTTACTACTTGTAACCTATCTACTAATGTTATTACTACTTGTTATGTTGCAAATGAACGAACGAGATGATATTTCGACGGGTTCTAATGCTATTATGTGTATTCTCATTGAACATAGGTCAAAATATCTTTACAATTTGTAACCTACCAACTAAAGCTATTATTACTTGTTATGTTACAAATGAACTGACGAGATACTACTACGACTGGCTGTAATGCTATTATGTGTGTGCTCAATGAACAAAGGCCAAGATATCTTTACTGCTTGTAACCTACCTACTAATGCTATTACTACTTGGTAATGTTGCAAATGAATGAGCGAGACGCTAATACGACTGTTTGTAATGCTATTTTGTGTGTGCTTAATGAACATAGGCCAAGATATCCTTACTGCTTGTAACCTACCTAGTAATGCTATTACTAATTCGTCATGTTGCAAATGAACGAATGAGATGCTACTACGACTCGTTATAATGCTATTATGTGTGTACTCAATGAACATAGGCCATGATATCCTAACTGCTTGTAACCTACCTACTAAAGCTATTACTACTTGGTTATGTTGCAAATGAACTGAAAAAATGCTACTACGACTGGTTGTAATGCTGTTTTGTGTGTGCTCAATGAACATAGGCCAAGATATCGTTACTTTTTTAACCTACCTACTAATATTATTACTACATGGTTATGTTGTAAATGAACATAGGCCAAGATATTATGTGTGTGCTCAATGCAAATAGGCCAAGATATCCTTTCTGTTTGCTATTACTATTTGGTTATGTTGCTAATGTACGAAGGAGATGCTTCTACATCTGTTTGTAATTCTATTATGTGTGTGCTCAATGAACATAGATCAAGATATCCTTACTGTTTGTAATCTACCAACTAATGCTATTACTATTTGGTTATGTTGCAAATGTACGAAAGAGATGCTTCTACGACTGTTTGTAATGCTATTATGTTTGTGCTCAATAAATATAGGCCAAGATATCCTTACTGTTTGTAACCTACCTACTAAAGCTATTACTAATTGGTTATGTTGCAAATATACGAAGGAGATGCTTCTACGAATGTTTGTAATGCTATTATGTGTGTGCACAATGAATATAGGCCAGGATATCCTTACTGCTTGTAACCGACCTACTAATGCTATTACTACTTGGCTATGTTGCAAATGAACATAGACCAAGATATTATGTGTGTGCTTAATGCACATAGGCCAAGATATCCTTACTGTTTGTAACCTACCTACTAATGCTATTACTACTTGATTATTTTGCAAATGTACGAAGGAGATGCTTCTACGATTGTTTGTAATGCTATTATGTGTGTGCTCAATAAACATAGGTCAAAATATCCTTACTTTTTGTAACCGACGTAATAATGTTATTACTACTTGGTTAAGTCGCAAATGAACGAACGAGATGCCACTACGACTGGTTGTACTGCTATTTTGTGTGTGCTCAATAAACATAGGCCAAGTTATCCTAACTCTTTGTAACCTACCTACTAATGCTATTACTAACTGGTAATGTTGCAAATGAAAGAAGAAGATGCTTCTACGACTGTTCGTAATCCTATTGTATGTGTGCTCAATGAACATAGACCAAGATATGTTTACTGCTTATAACCTACCTACTAATGCTATTACTACTTGGTTATATTGCAAATGAACGAGCGAGATGCTTCAACGATTGGTTGTAATGCTATTTTGTGTGTGCTTAATGAACATTGGTTAAGATATCCTTACTTCTTGTAACCGATCTACTAATGCTATTACTACTTGGTTATGTGGTTAATGAACGAGCGAGATGCTTCTACGAATGGTTGTAATGCTATTTTGTGTGTGTTCAATGAACATTGGCCAAAATATCCTAACTGCTTGTAATCTACCTACTAATGCTATTACTACTTGTTAATCTTGTAAATGAACGAACGAGATGCTACTACGATTGGTTCTAATGCTATTATGTGTGTGCTCAATGAACATAGGCCAAGATATCCTTACTGCTTGTAACCTACCTACTAATGCTATTACCACCTGGTAATGTTGCAAATGAAAGAAGAAGATGCTTCTACGACTGTTTGTAATGCTATTATATGTGTGCTCAATGAATATAGGCCAAGATATTCTTACTGCTTGTAACCTACATACTAATGCTATTACTACATGGTAATGTTGCAAATGAGCAAACGGGATGCTACTACAACAGTTTGTAATGCTATTATGTGTGTGCTCAATGAACATAGGCAAAGATATCCTTACAGCTTGTAACCTACCCACTAATGTTATTACTACTTGGTAATGTTGCAAATGAACTAACGAGATGCTACTACAACTGGTAGTAATGCTATAATGTGTGTGCTCAATGAACATAGGCCAAGATATCCTTACTGCTTGTAACCTACCTAATAATGCTATTACTACTTGGTAATGTTGCGAATGGACGAAGGAGTTGCTTCTACGATTGTTCGTAATGCTATTGTGTGTGTGCTCAATAAACATAGGCCAAGATATCCTTACTGTTTATCAAGATAACCCAGAATAAAGTCGTACAATGGTTCGGGTGATCCAAAAGATCACATCAACCTCTACCTCAGTGTTCTGGAGCCGCAAACCACTGACAACGCACTGCTGTGTCGAGCATTCCCCGGCACTCTTAAGGGCAATGCCTATCGGTGGTTTTCCGATCTGCCAGCTGGATCAGTCTCCAGGTTCGCAAACCTCGCATCCAAATTATCGCCCAACATGTGGGGATGATTAGGATCAAACACAGCGCTAATGCACTGCTGGCACTGCGGCAGGACAAACTGTCTCTGTGGGATTACACGATTAAGTTCACTTCAATGATGACAGAAGTTAGCAACTTAATCCCAAGTCTGGCCATTGCGGGGTACACAAATGGGCTAGTACCCTACTCCCCTCTGGCCCTGAATCTTACGCTCCATAAAGTGGAGACCTTACCCGACCTCTTCCAACGAGCTCAATCATTCATTGAGGTGGAAGAGCAGAATGAAAACAAGCTAGTGGAACTTGAGAACGCTAGCTTCAAAAAATAAAAGTTCGAGAAGAAGAGCTACAATGACTCCTCGAACAGATACACTAGCGATGCGGATGACTCCTTCAGAAAGGAATTGAATCCTAAACGCGATAACAAGGTGTATCAAACATCCACCAAACAGTCGCCAAGGAGTCCACCTCAACCATGGAAGGATCGGACCCCACTAACAATCAGCAAAGGCGAGTTGTTTGAAAAACTGAAGAACAGAGCTGATCTACCCGCTCCTCGCTCTATGGACCCTGCAACCAAGGATAGTCATCAAAAAGGTGGAAGATTCTGTAAATTCCACAAGGACTACGGCCATCCAACGGACTATTGCAGGGAGTTCTCGCTTTATGTCGAGCAATTAATCTCGAACAGCGAACTTGATAACCTGGTCAAAGGATCCCGAGGTCGAAAAGATTGCAAGTCTGACACGAAAGGGAAGCGCCCACGCTCTCCTTCACCAGACAGCGACAATAGCGAGGACCACCCACGGAAAACCATCCATATGCTATTTGGTGGTAGATCCACAGGAAGGCGCACGGACAACATACAGCAACATCGCGCTTAGTATTGAGCACGTTAAAGCCTCTTAGTCTATATGTTAGTTTAAATTGCAAATTTTACTGTTGTAATTTACATTCTCAATAAAATTTAGATTTATCATCTACCTACGACTCTAGCTAGCACCCCACACTATGAATCTATTTTGTCGCTATTGCCTTAATAGATTAAAATCGTTTTTAATACATTACGATTCAACCCAATCTTGTCGCTTCAACCTAGATATGGGTCCAACAAGTTACTCTGTCGCTACGGCCAGAGTTCAACCACACATTAGGGTCTAAAGGTAGAGTCCTAGGTAGTTGATTGGTACAAGTGAACCCAACCAAAAGAGGTTCTAAGTACCCACCACACATACCAGAATCTATTATATCGCTACGGCCTTAATAGATTAGTAATCGTTTTGTCACTATAGCCTTAACGATTCAACCCCATCTCGTCGTTACGATCTTGGCGCGGGTCAAAAGTTGCTCCGTCGCTTCGGCCGGAGTTGAGCTACATAGTAAGGAATCTAGAGTACAATTCTAGAGTCTTAAGGTGTAGAAAAAATCATATCGATATTGCGATATTTTTTCGATATTTTTGTTATCTTTTGTTATCTTCTTCGATATTTTTGTTTTCAACTTATTAGTTTAATCAATATTGCGAGTTTTTATTAGTTGTGAAGTTTAATTTATTTTCGCGAATTTAACCGTAGACTGAGCTACGATTCGTATGACCAAGTCTACGTCCAGAGTTGCTAGCGATAGGGTTAGTCTAATTTACGTCCAGAGCGGCTAAATTGCGACTCGCGAATCTAGTTTCGGGTCTTAGTTACAATTCAAAAAAGTAAAGTAAATAAACAATTAATAAAGAAAAAGCAAAAGCGATTCATTAAGTTCAAAAAAGATTACAAAAATGATAACAGATTACAAAATAAATCTAAGGACTAATAAGTTGCTATTCTTGATCGGCTTCGTCCTTCATCTTGTCCAGAGCATCCTTGTTCTTCTCAAGTTCCTCAGGATGCTGCTCTACCCATGCCATTATATCCGTAATGTAGTCAGGGGGTAGAGCGGGAAACACGGAAGGACCGAAGAAGATGAGCTCTTGAAGTTGGTCGGATTGGTATTGCACGTCGAATTCCAATCCTTCAGCTTTCCCGGAGAGTGCAAATTTGTCCTTCTTAAGCACCAAGATCTCCTCTTCCGCGCTAGCCAGCTCACTCTTCAGTCCAGTGGTCTCTCCTTGGTATTGAGCGACTTGCTTTCTCAAATCTGCTATAGTAGCCTCAAGTGAGACTACGCGCCCAATCTCACCAGCTAGCTGACCTTTTAAACCCTCGACTTCTTTAGTGTGGTCAGCAGAGGTGGCTTCCAGCTCTTTGCGAAGTCTCAATATTTTCGCGACATATTCGTCAATCTCTTTCTACTTGGACTCGATCGTCTTGTCCTTCTTTGGCAGAATGTTGTCGCGCATGTTCTCCATCCGGGACTTCACGTTCTTCAGCTTGTCTAGGGCTTTCTCGCTCTCCTTGAACTTTGTGTCAAGCTGATTATATCTTTCTTGAATCTTCTCAGTGTCGTGGATGGAGTCGACACTGTAGCACGCATGTGCCATGTAGCAAGCGGCAGTCATATGTTTAAGTAACTCGTTCCGACACCACCGCCCGGACTGGCACATCAGGAGTGACATCGCTTCCTTCCTAGTCTCAGGATCAGCATTGAAATCAGGAAGCGAGACACTAGAAGTATAGGGCTTGTAACCAGTAGGGGGTGGCTGCGCAGATCGAGAGCTTGATCCTTTCTCGAAAGTCCGACGATGCTCAGCACGTTTTTTATTCTTCTTTAACCGAATGAGCTTGCCCTGTCGGAACCGCTTGCACATATAGAGAGGAGCGGCGTCAAAGTATAAAAGCGATCGCTTTTTTCTGCTCTCCAGCTCCTTCTCCGTTGGTGGCTGCTGAGCTTCAGCCACATCCTCAAAAGTAAAGTCTTCCCTTTAGCAACGGACAAAGGGAACACCACGCGACACAGAATATTCAGCCAGGGTCCGCGCAATCCGATCCGAGCCTTCGATATCTCTCGTAGTCAACCCAATCGAAGCACTCATGTGCACTCGTTGGGGATCATTCCACTCTTCCCGACTCCGAATTCCTTCTTCCAGTTGCATCCAAAATTCGTCGGCAGTTCGTCGACGACATTCTTATCGAAGTGCCGTCGCATAAACCCGACGCGACCAGATCCCGATTTTTCTTTCACAAGCTTGTAGTAATGAAGGAACAAGCTTGCGGTCGCAGTAATCCTCATGCCCCAACAAATATTCAGAAAACCCCGTAGGATCACGAAGAATCCCGCCGGGAGCTGCGACAGGGACACTTCAAAAGTGAGAAGTACTTCACTGATTATCTCAGGAATTGGTAATTCCGAGAAATGCTTGAAGTATATCCGTGGGATAGCCTGGAATCCCGGTGGTGGGAGATTCGTAGGATGATAACGCGATATCCAGAATCGCAAATGCCCAGAGATTTGCACCCCCAATAACAAGCCTCGAGCATCGCTCGCGTTAAGGTTGGAGGGGGGTGCAGTCCATCAGAACCATCCAAGGTTGCATAAGTCATGACTTGCTCAAATTCTCCGTCCCCGGAGCTGCCTATTGGGAGCAACCTTGGTTCGCCATTCACAGCGACTTCACAGTGAGCGAACTCAGATGGGTTCAAGGCTCCAACGTACGTATCAAAATTGAGGTCTGGATCTCGATTGCAATCCAAGTCCACGGGAGGTGGCGAAGTTCTTTCAATAGAGCGCCGGCTCGCTCTACGACGTGGGTTGGGAGCACCACGGTCAACGCGCAAAGCCTCTTCAAAGTTTACATTAAGAGGCGGGGGGGGCCCTCATCCTGTTCGGGCACATAGACTTTGCCCTTACCGTGGGTGCGTCGTCTTTTACGTCTGATAGAGCCATCACCCACAGATGACTCCTGGCTCGAGTTCAGTCCCGACACAATATGACCTTCCGCGTTCATAACCAACGGAGTGGTGTGGCGCGCAGAAGAGTCATCAATCTCCATAGGAGTCGGCGACTTAGACCCCTGAATCGCCGATCCAATAAGAAGGATCGCCGAGTCACGGCCAGCAGTCGCCGACCCAGTGGCACTCGAGCCATACCCTCTTCGCTTGAAAGATTTTCCCTTTACGGGCCCAGTCTGTGTCGCCAACTCCACGATGGGAGTCGCCGACACAGAGGCCCCGGGAATCTCTCCCAGCTCAAGAGGCCCCTCTGGCACGACTACAAGGGCCCTGCTCAGTGTCGCCGACTCCTCAAGAGGAATCGCCGGCACCGGCGAAGCATCAATAAGTTCGTGCACAGAGGCACTCAAGTCCCTATCATGAGATGGAACTACCGGAGTCGTCGATTCAACCCCTCTGTCAGGAGAGGGAATCGGCGACTCGACGGTGTTCAGCACCTCGTCGAGACCCTCAGCGGTCATTTCAGCGATGAAGGCTGACGTTTCATCTTCATTCAAGAAGTGGGAATCGGGGGAAGACATGGTACGGGAGTCATCGATTCAAAAAAGTGTCACTTGGGAATCGGCGACAGAAAGTTCTAGGGTTTTAGGCGATTGAGAAGGGGAAAAGTGCTGTGAGGTTTTGGGGAGAACTCTCCACTATTTATAGCCCCTGGGAAAATTGCAAAAACCCCCTAGAAAATCCGAAAATTACAAAATTTGATATCGGGAATTGATCTCCAGATCCCCGGTATCACGCCATTGTCGCCGACTCCACAAAGGAGTCGCCGACTCCAAACATAATCTCGCAGTACTGTGAGATACATTTCCTTATTTGGAGATTTTGCATATATTCCCCGTATATTCTCCAAATATCTCAAGGATCTCCTAAAAAGATCCGACGGTTACACTAGGAGTCGCCGATCCATAGAGGGAGTCGCCGACTCACAGGGGTAAAAAACAAAATTCCCCCTGCAGTTACTCAGACCATAGGTGTCGCCGATTGGTGGCCTCCAGTCGCCGACTCCGGGTAAAATAACAGTAAAACTGCCCCAAGTGCATGTTTTCGAGGGGGAGCACCATAAGCTTTCCCAACACTTCTGTTGCTTCGGCGAGAAGTCGTCACATCTCAGGAGGGAGTATCACAAGCTCTCTCCATCGTTAGGGTTCCATATTACAAGGTAACCCTCGAGTGTCGAATATTTTCGATTCGTCGGCTGCTCTATCTCTTGTAACTCTACGTTAATCTGGAGATATAAGTTATCCGTAAATTTAACCGTAGACTGAGCTACGATTCGTACGACCAAGTTTACGCCCAGAGTGGCTAGCGATAGGGTTAGGAGAGTCTAATTTACGTCCAGAGCGGCTAAATTACGACTTGTGAATCTAGTTTCGGGCCTTAGTTACAATTTAAAGGGTAATTTATATGAAAAATTGGCAAAGGAAAAACAATAGATAGCTCACCGACAGTCACGTACTTCGAAAAACACTCATCCCAAAAGTTTGTGTGTCGCAAAGGCACGATATTCGAGGGGGGGCATCACAAGCTCTCCCGACACTTCTGTCGCTTCGGCCAGAAGTCGTCAAAATTTAAGGGGGAGTATCACAAGCTCTCCTGACACTTCTGTCGCTTCGGCCAGAAGTCGTCAAAATCCGAGGGGGAGTATCACAAGCTCTCCCAACACTTCTGTTGCTTCGGCCAGAAGTCGTCAAATTTCGGGGGGAGTATCACAAGCTCTACCCGACACTTCAGTCTCTTCGGCCAGAAATCGTCGAAATCCAAGGGGAGTATCACAAGATCTTCCCGACACTTCTGTCGCTTCGGCCAGAAGTCGTCGAAATCCAAGGGGAGTATCACAAGTTCTCCCGGCACTTCTGTCGCTTCGGCCAGAAATGTCACATTTTTGAGCATGATAGATCTGTCGCTTCGGACAGATCAATCAAGGATTTATTGAGCATAAGGAGGAGCAGCATGAGAGGCAGCTCCACACGGCAAGGTCAGTAAATCAATAAATATATCCTTTAGACTGATATAGTTGTTTTGCAGGTTGTTTTTTGTTTTGCAGGCATGATTCTGTCGCTTCGGCCAGAATCAGACCAAGAATTATGTTGTCGCTTTGGCTTCAATAGTTCTTCAAACATTTGGAGATCATTTTGTCGCTTTGACCTTAATGATCTCGACCCATCTTGCGCTTTGGCCTATGGGGTAACCGCCGTTGCGGACGTAAAGTCGCTCTTGATCAGGGTGTTCTATAAACATCAGTTTTGATAGTGAACTAGATTCTGTCGCTTCGGCCAAAATCAGATTCTAATAGTGAATCCACGCATTCTGTCGCTTCGGCCAGAACCTGATTCTGATAGTGAATCCACGCATTCTGTTGCTTCGGCCAGAATCAGATTCTAATAGTGAATCCACGCATTCTGTCACTTCGGCCAGAATCTACACAACAAAAGTCGCTCTTGATCAGAGTAGGACTATAAACACGTAGTTCTGTTGGCCTGGAACTAGATTCTGATAGTGAATCAGTCCATCTGATAGTGCATGGACCACGCGGAGTCATTAGTGTCGTTGTGAGCGCAATGACTCAATCCCATTTTGTCGCTTTTGCCTTGATGCGGATCACCTTGCTTGGGGGGGGGATACTGGCGGTACACACATGTTTCTTGTGCTCTCTTCAAGGGGGAGTACTGGTGAGACATGCCTGATTACGTCAGTCACTCCCAACAACGCCCTTCAATAAGGACTAGGGTTCCGTCGCTTTATGCCGGACCCCTGGAGAGTTCCACAAATGCGGAGGAAGTGTCTACGTCAAGTACTCAGGGCAACACCTGGGAATGGCCGACAGGGACAACCAAGTTGCCGACTCCAGGGGTGAACCGCCGACTCTAGGCCTCGTGGTCAGTTCTGGTAGATTGCCAACTTGGCTCATGGGAGTCGGCGACAACACCTCTGGATCGGCGACTTCCATACCTGAGTCGCCGACTCCTAGCCGTTACTTGAGTGGGCCCACGTCATAAAGGCACCCTTCAATATACCTTAATGGGATGGGCCCCACGCTAATGAATGGGGAAACGTCCCCCAGAACCCTATAAAAGGGGTCCTTGGGGGTCCTCTACTCCCAGGTCATTCCCACTTGACACACCACACCAGAGCAATCCAAGGAGCCCGAATCGCCTACTCCCAAGAGAGACGTCGATTCCCCTCGCCTTCTGCAGGTATATTGACGTAGAGCGTGCGTCGTGGACTCCAAAGCCTCCGACCCTCCTCGCAATCCCGCGAGCCTACTGGTAGAAGATTTCGTGCTTCATCAGTTATATTGCAAATGAACGAGCGAGATGCTTCTACGATTGGTTGTAATGCTATTTTGTGTGTGCACAATGAACATAGGCCAGGATATCCTTACTGCTTGTAACCGACCTAATAATGTTATTACTACTTGGTTATGTCGCAAATGAACGAACGAGATGCTACTACGACTGGTTGAACTGCTATTTTGTGTGTGCTCAATGAAGATAGGCCAATTTATCCTTATTCTTTGTAACCTACCTACTAATGCTATAACTACTTGGTTATGTTGCAAATGGACGAAGCAGTTGCTTCTACGACTATTCGTAATGTTATTATGTGTGTGCTCAATGAACATAGGCCAAGATATCTTTACTGCTTGTAACCGACCTACTAATGCTATTACTAATTGGTTATGTTGCCAATGAACGAGCGAGATGCTTCTACGAATGGTTGTAATACTATTATGTGTGTCCTCAATGAACATATGCCAAGATATCCTTACTGCATGTAACCTACCAACTAATGCCATTACTACTTGGTTATGTTGCTAATGAACGAGCGAGATGCTTCTACGAATGGTTGTAATGCTATTTTGTGTGTGCTCAATGAACATATACCAAGATATCCTTACTGTTTGTAACCTATCTACTAATGTTATTACTAATATGTAATGTTGTAAATGCACGAACGAGATGCTACTACGATTGGCTGTAATGCTATTATGTGTGTGCTTAACGAAAATAGGCCAAGATATCCTTACTAATGCTATTACTACTTGATAATGTTGCAAATGAACAAACAAGATACTACTATGACTGACAGTAATGTTATAATGTGTTTTCTAAATGAACGTAGGCAAAGATCTCCTTACATCTTTTAACCTACCTGCTAATGCAATTAGTATTTGATTATGTTGCTAATGTACGGAGGGGATTCATCTACAACTGTTTGTAATGCTATTTTGTGTGTGCTAAATGAACATAGGCCAAGATATCCTTACTGTTTTTAACCTACCTACTAATGTTATTACTTCTTAGTTATGTCGCAAATGTACGAATGAGATGCTTCTACGACAGTTTGTAAAACTATTATGTGTGTCCTCAATAAACATAAGCCAAAATATCCTTACTGCATGTAACCTACCAACTAATGCCATTACTACTTGGTTATGTTGCTAATGAACGAGCGAGATGCTTCTACGAATGGTTGTAATGCTATTTTGTGTGTGCTCAATGAACATATGCCAAGATATCCTTACTGTTTGTAACCTATCTACTAATGTTATTACTAATATGTAATGTTGTAAATGCACGAACGAGATGCTACTACGATTGGCTGTAATACTATTATGTGTGTGCTTAACGAAAATAGGCCAAGATATCCTTACTAATGCTATTACTACTTGATAATGTTGCAAATGAACAAACAAGATACTACTATGACTGACAGTAATGTTATAATGTGTTTTCTAAATGAACGTAGGCAAAGATCTCCTTACATCTTTTAACCTACCTGCTAATGCAATTAGTATTTGATTATGTTGCTAATGTACGGAGGGGATTCTTCTACAACTGTTTGTAATGCTATTTTGTGTGTGCTAAATGAACATAGGCCAAGATATCCTTACTGTTTTTAACCTACCTACTAATGCTATTACTTCTTAGTTATGTCGCAAATGTACGAATGAGATGCTTCTACGACAGTTTGTAAAACTATTATGTGTGTCCTCAATAAACATAAGCCAAAATATCCTTACTGCTTCTAACCGACCAACTAATGCTATTACTACTTGATTATGTTGCTAATGAACGAGCGAGATGCTTCTACGAATGGTTGTAATGTTATTTGGTGTGTGCTGAATGAACATATGCCAAGATATTCTTACTGCTTGTAACCTACCTACTAATGCTATTACTACTTCGTAATGTTGCAAATGAAAGAAGAAGATACTTCTACGACTGTTTGTAATGCTATTGTGTGTGTCCTCAATGAACATAGGCCAAGATATCCTTACTGCTTGTAACCTACCTACTAATATTATTACTACTTGGTAATGTTGCAAATGAACAAACGAGATGCTACTACGACTGTTCGTAATGCTATTGTGTGTGTGTTCAATGAACATACACCAAGATATTCTTACTGCTTTTAACCTAACTAGTAATGCTATTACTACTAGGTTATATTGCAAATGAACGAGCGAGATGCTTCTACGATTGGTTGTAATGCAATTACGTGTGTGCTCAATGAACATTGGCCAGGATATCCTTACTGCTTGTAACCGACCTACTAATGCTATTACTATTTGGTTATGTTGTTAATGAACGAGCGAGACGCTTCTACGAATGGTTGTAATACTATTATGGGTGTGCTCAATGAACATAGGCCAAGATATCATTACTGCTTGTAATCGAACTACTAATGCTCTAACTACTTGATTATTTTGCAAATGAACATAGGCCAAGATATTATGTGTGTTCTCAATGCACATAGGTCATGATATCCTTTTTGTTTGTACCCTACCTACTAATGCTATTACTATTTGGTTATGTTGCAAATGGACGAAGGAGTAGCTTCAACGACTGTTCGTAATGATATTGTGTGTGTGCTCAATGAACATAGATCAGGTTATCCTTATTATTTGTAACCTACCTACTAATGCTATTACTACTTTGTTATGTTGCAAATGAACATAGGCCAAGATATTATGTGTGTGCTCAATGCACATAGTCCAAAATATCGTTACTGTTTGTTACCTAACTACTAATTTTATTACTCTTTGGTTATGTTGTTAATTGACGAAGGATATGCTTCTACGACTGTTTATAATGCTATTATATGTGTGCTAAATGAACATAGGCCAAGATATCTTTACTGCTTGTAACTGACCTACTAATGCTATTATTACATAGTTATGTTGCTAATGAACGAACGAGATGCTTCTACGAATGGTTGTAATGTTATTTTGTGTGTGCTCAATGAACATAGGCCAAGATATCCTTACTGCTTGTAACCGACTACTAATGCTATTACTACTTGGTTATGTTGCAAACGAACGAACGGGATGTTACTACGACTGTTTGTAAAGCTATTATGTGTGTGTGCTCAATGAACATAGGCCAAAATATCCTTACTGTTTCTAACATAACTACTAATGTTATTATTATTTGGTTATGTTCCTAATGTACGAAGGAGATGCTTCTACGATTTTTGTAATGCTATTATGTGTGTGCTCAATGAACATAGGCCAGAATATCTTTATTGTTTGAAACCTACCTACTAATGCTATTACTACCTGGTTATGTTGCAAATTAAAGAAGAAGATGCTTCTACGACTGTTTGTAATCCTATTATGTATGTGCTCAATGTACATAGGCAAAGATATCCTTACTGCTTGTAGCCTACCTACTAATGCTATTACTACTTGGTAATCTTGCAAATGAACGCACGAGATGCTATTACGACTGATTCTAATGCTATTATGAGTGTGCCCAATGAACATAGGTCAAGATATCCTTACTGCTTGTAACCTACTTACTAATGCTATTACTACATGTTAAAGTTGCAAATGAATGAAGAAGATGCTGCTATGACTGTTTGTAATGCTATTATGTGTGTGCTCAATGAACCTAGGCCAAGATATCCTTACTGCTTGAAACCTACCTACTAATGCTATTACTACTTGGTAATGTTGCAAATGAGCGACCGGGATGCTACTACGACTATTTGTAATTCTATTATTTGTGCACTCAATGAACATAGACCAAGATATCCTTACTGCTTGTAACATACCTACTAATGTTATTACTACTTGGTAATGTTGCAAATGAACTAACGAGATGCTTCTACGACTGACAGTAATGCTATAATGTGTTTGCTCATTGAACATAGGCCATGATATCCTTACTGCTTGTAACCTACCTAATAATACTATTACTACATGGTAATGTGGCAAATGGTAATACTACCTAATAATACTATTACTATAACTGGTAATGTTGCAAATGAAAGAAGAAGATGCTTCTACGACTGTTCGTAATGTTTTTGTGTGCTTAATGAACATAGACCAAGATATTCTTACTGCTTGTAACCAACCTATTAATGCTATTACTACTTGGTTATATTGTAAATGAACGAGCGAGATGCTTATACGATTGGTTGTAATGCTATTATGTGTGTGCTCAATGAACATTGGCCAAGATATCCCTATTGCTTGTAACCGACCTACTAATGCTATTACTACTTGGTTATGTTGTTAATGAACGAGCGAGATGCTTCTACGAATGGTTGTAAAGCTATTTTGTATGTGCTCAATGAACATAAGCCAAGATATCCTTACTGCTTATAACCTACCTACTAATGCTATTAGTACTTGGTAATCTTGCTAATAAACAAACGGGAAGCTACTATGCCTGGTTCTAATGCTATTATGAATATGCTCAATGCATATAGACCAAGATATCCTTACTGTTTGTAACCTAACTACTAATGCTATTACTATTTGATTATATTGTTAATGTACGAAGGAGATGCTTCTACGACTGTTTGTAATGCTATTATGTGTGTCATCAATGAACATAGGCTATGATATCCTTACTGCTTGTAACCTACCTACTAATGTTATTACTACTTGGTAATGTTGCAAATGAACAAACGAGATGCTACTACGACTGCCAGTAATGCTATAATGTGTTTGCTCATTGAACATAGACCATGATATCCTTACTGCTTGTAACCTACCTAATAATACTATTACTACTTGGTAATGTTGTAAATGGACGAAGGAGTTGCTTCTACGACTGTTCGTAATGCTATTGTGTGTGTGTTTAATTAACATAGACCAAGATATTCTTACTGCTTTTAACCTACCTAGTAATGCTATTACTACTTGGTTATATTGCAAATGAACCAGCGAGATGCTTTTACGATTGGTTGTAATGCTATTATGTGTGTGCTCAATAAACATTGGCCAAGATATCCTTATGCTTGTAATCGACCTACTAATTCTATTACTACTTGGTTATGTTGTTAATGAACGAGCGAGACGCTTCTAATAATGGTTGTAATGCTATTATGGGTGTGTTCAATGAACATAGGCCAAGATATCCTTACTGCTTGTAATCGACCTACTAATGCTCTTACTACTTGGTTATGTTGCAAATGAAAATAGGTCAAGATATTATGTGTGTGCTCAATGCACATAGGTTAAGATATCCTTTTTGTTTGTAACCTACCTACTAATGCTATTACTATTTGGTTATGTTGCCAATGTACGAAGGAGATGCTTCTACGACTGTTTGTAATGCTATTTTGTGTGTGCTCAATGAACATAGACCAAGATATTCTTACAGCTTGTAACCTGCCTACTAATGCTATTACTACTCGGTTATATTGCAAATGAACGAGCGAGATGCTTATACGATTGGTTGTAATGGTACTATGTGTATGCTCAATGAACATTGGCCAAGATATCCTAATTGCTTGTAACCGACCTACTAATGCTATTACTAATTGGTTATGTTGTTAATGAACGAGCGAGATGCTTCTACGAATGGTTTTAATGCTATTTTGTGTGTGCTCAATGAACATTGGCCAAGATATCCTCACTGCCTATAACCAACCTACTAATGCTATTACTACTTGGTAATCTTGCAAATAAATGAACGTGATGCTACTACGACTGGTTCTAATGCTATTATGTGTGTGCTCAATGAACATAGTCCAAGATATCTTTACTGTTTGTAACCTATCTACTAATGTTATTACGACTTGATAATGTTGCAATTGAAAGAAGAAGATGCTTCTACGACTGTTTGTAATGCTATTATATGTGTCGTCAACGAATATAGGCCAGGATATCCTTACTGCTTGTAACCTACCTACAAATGTTATTACTACTTGATAATGTTGCAAAAGAACAAACGAGATGCTACTACGAATGGCAGTAATGCTATAATGTGTTGGCTCAATGAACATAGGCCATGATATCCTTACTGCTTGTAACCAACCTAATAATACTATTATTACTTGGTAATGTTGCAAATGTAAGAAGGTGATGCTTCTACGTCTGTTTGTAATGCTATTAAGTGTGTGCTCAATGAACATAGGCCACGATATCATTATTGTTTGTAACCTACCTACTAATGCTATTACTAATTGGTTATTTTGCAAACGTACAAAGGAAATGCTTCTACGACTGTTTGTAATGCTATTATGTGTATGATCAATGAACACAGGCCTGGATATCCTTACTGCTTGTAACCGACCTAATAATGCTATTACTAATTGGTTATATCGCAAATAAACGAACGAGATGCTACTAAGACTGGTTGTAATGCTATTTTGTGTGTGCTCAATGAACACAGGTCAAGTTATCCTTATTATTTGTAACCTACTTGGTTATGTTGCAAATGAACATAGGCCAAGATATTATGTGTATGCTCAATGAACATAGATCAAGATATTCCTACTGCTTGTAACCTACCTACTAATGCTATTACTACTTGGTTATTTTGCAAAGGAACGAGCGAGATGCTTCTACGATTGGTTGTAATGCTATTATGTGTGTGCTCAATGAACATTGGCCAAGATATCCTTACTACTTATAACCGACCTACTAATGCTATTACTACTTGGTTATGTTGTTAATGAACGAGCGAGATGCTTGTACGTATGGTTGTAATGTTATTTTGTGTGTGCTCAATGAACATAGGCCAAGATATCCTTACTGCTTGTAACCTATCTACTAATGCTATTACTACTTGGTAATCTTACAAGTGAATGAACGTGATGCTACTACGACTGGTTCTAACGTTATTATGTGTGTGCTTAATGAACATAGCCTAATATATCCTTAATGCTTGTAACCTACCTACTAATGCTATTACTACTTGGTAATGTTGGAAATGAAAGAAAAGATGTTTCTACGACTGTTTGTAATGCTATTATGTGTGTGCTCAATGAACATTGGCCAAGATATCCTTACTGCTTGTAACCTACCTACTATTGCTATTACTATTTGGTAATGTTGCAAATGAACGAACGGCATGCTACTACGACTGTTTGTAATGCTATTATTTTTGTCTTCAATAAACATTGGTCAAGATATCCTAACTGCTTGTAACCTACATACTAATGTTATTACTACTTGATAATGTCGCAAATGAACAAACGAGATGCTACTACGACTGACAGTAATGTTATAATGTGTTTACTCAATGAACATAGGCCAAGATATCCTTACTGCTTGTAACCTAACTAATAATGCTATTACTACTTGGTAATGTTGCAAATGGACGAAGGAGTTGCTTCTACGACTGTTCGCAATGCTATTGTGTGTGTGCTAAATGAACATAGACGAAGATATTCTTACTGCTTGTTACCTACCTACTAATGCTATTACTACTTGTTTATATTGCAAAGGAACGAGCGAGATGCTTCTACGATTGGTTGTAATGCTATTATATATGTGCTCAATGAGCATTGGCCAAGATATCTTTACTACTTGTAACCGACCTACTAATGCTATTACTACTTGGTTATGTTGTTAATGATCGAGCGAGATGCTTCTACGAATGGTTGTAATGTTATTTTGTGTGTGCTCAATGAACATAGGTCAAGATATCCTTACTGCTTGTAACCTACTTACTAATTTTATTACTACTTAGTAATCTTGCAAATGAACGAACGAGATGTTACTACAACTGGTTCTAATGCTATTATGTGTGTGCTCAATGAACATAGGCCAGGATATCTTTATTGATCGTAACCTACCTATTAATGCTATCACTACCTGGTAATGTTGCAAATGAAAGAAGAAGATGCTTCTACGACTGTTTGTAATGCTATTATGTGTGTGCTCAATGAACATTGGCTAAGATATCTCTATTGCTTGTAACCTCCCTACTAATGCTATTACTATTTGGTAATGCTGCAAATGAGCGAACGGGATGCTACTACGACTGTGTGTAATGCTATTATGTGTGTGCTCAATGAACATAGGCCAAGATATCTTTACTGCTTGTAACCTACCTACATATGCTATTACTACTTGGTAATGATACAAATGAACGAACGAGATGCTAATACGACTGTTTGTAATGCTATTATGTGTGTCTTCAATGTGCATCAGCCAAGATATCCTTACTGCTTGTAACCTACCTACTAATGTTATTACTACTTGGTAATGTTGCAAATGAACAAACGAGATGCTACTACGACTGACAGTAATGCTACAATGTGTTTTCTCAATGAACATAGGCCATGATATCCTTACTGCTTGTAACCTTCCTAATAATGATATTATTACTTGGTAATGTTGCAAATGGATGAAGGAGTTGCTACCACGACTGTTCGTAATGCTATTGTGTGTGCGCTCGATGAACATAGACCAAGTTATTCTTACTGCTTGTAACCTACCTACTAATGCTATTACTAGTTGGTTATATTGTAAATGAACGAGATGCTTCTACGATTGGTTGTAATGCTATTATGTGTGTGCTCAATGAGCATTGGCCAAGATATCCTTACTGCTTGTAACCGACCTACTAATGCTATTGCTACTTGGTTATGTTGTTAATGAACGAGCGAGATGCTTCTACGAATGGTTGTAATGCTATTATGGGTGTGCTCAATGAACATAGGCCAAGATATCCTTAATGCTTGTAATCGACCTACTAATGCTTTTACTACTTGGTTATGTTGCAAATGAACATAGGCCAAGATATTATGTGTGTGCTCAATGCACATTGGCGATACACGCATGTTTCTTGTGCTCCTTTCAGGGGGGAGTGCTGGTGAGACATGCCTGATTACGGCAGTCACTCCCAACAATACTTTTCAACAAGGACTAGGGTCCCGTCGCTTTGGCCGGACCCCCGGAGAGCTCCCACGGTGCGGAACACGTTCATCGTCCAGATCGCCGAGTTAGCCCGTAAGTCGCCGGTTGGACTACCAAGTCGCCGACATTAGGGATAAGTCGTCGAGTTAGGGCCAAGATCGGTAGTATGGTAGACTGCACATCTTGCCCCTGGAAACTCGGCGAGTTAGCCCTAACTAGGTGACTTCCATACCTGAATCGCCGACTTACGACCGTTACTCGCCGACAGCCAACATCATAAATGTTACCATATATGACCATAGGCGCGATATCCGCCTTTGATTGCGCCCTTTGAGACCCTATTAAAAGGGTCCCAAGGGGATACTCAAAGGCACAACACAAGTTCCGCTCTCACCAGAGCATCACTAAGAAACTCGCCGATTCTCACTAGAATCGCCTAGTTTCTACTTGCAGGTATTTGACGTAGAGTGCGCGTCGTGGACTCCAGAGTCTCCGGAATCATCTCGCACCACCGTGAGCCCAGGTAGCAGATTCAGTGCTTCATCAGCTGGCGCCGTCTGTGGGACTACCGAACCACCGGTATCCCGTTGTAATCGCGATTTTTTTTTTTTGCAAAATCCGGTTTGAGCTCTCCTAGAGGGTTCGCCGAGTTAGATCGCCCGATTCTCGGTCCAGATCCGATTTAGCCTTAAATCGTCGACTTATCCTTGAGAATCGCCCGATTCGGAATATCGTCTGCTAGCTAAGAGTGATGTTCACGACCTTGTTCGGAAAACACCTCAAAATCCAAAGTCGCCGAGTTTTCCGCTAACTCGCTGACTTATTTTTTGTTTTTCCGAACAAGCTCAGTCAGGTCACCTCCCCGCTTTGGTACTGCTCTGTTTTTGTTTTTATGGCAATCATCGAAAAACAAAAGCACCCTTACGCCACAAGAAGTAAGGGTAAAATGCCAGCAACTGAGCTGGAGCAGGGCGAGCAATCCCGACCAAAGGGACCCAGCAATGCTCGACCTGATGAAACAAACTCGGTTCCTCCACACATCGAGGAACACATAGTGCCCAAGGCTCCACCCACCTTGGAAGAAAGGTTGTTCAGTTTTATGGACAACATAGAAAGAAGGATGACTAACCTCGAGCAAGCGAGGAGTCAAAGGACCACTACCATCCGTGAAAAAGCAGATGAATCTGGGTCCATCTACTCTCCATCTGTGGAGAAAACCAAACAGAGTTCCCGTCTTAAAACGGGACCCACTAAGAGTCGCTCCGAAAGGACTCTTACCACTCGGTTTGTAGAGGATCTTCGTCGGAAACTGGCCACCGACCCAGCTGTCGGCAATCCGCACGAGATCCTAAGGATCAAAAGTGCTCCTCTTCGCGAGGATCTTTTAAGGGGATCTTTCCCACTTACCTGGCGGGTACCCAGGATTGAAGCGTATGACGTTTCAAGTGATCCACAAGATCACGTGAATCTCTACCTTAACATCCTGGAACCGCAAACCATCGATGATGGGCTGTTGTGTCGGACATTCCCCGACACTCTCAAGGGCAGTGCTTATCGATGGTTCTCTGGTCTGCTAGCTGGCTCAATCACCAGCTTCACAGACCTCTCATCCAAGTTCATCGCCCAGCATGTGGGGATGATAAAGATTAAACACAGTGCCAACGCACTTCTGGCACTTCGATAGGATAAGGTGTCTCTGCGGGATTATACGATCAAGTTCACAACAATGATGACAGAAGTGAATGATCTAATCCCAAGTGTGGCCATAGCGGGATACATCAGAGGATTGGTCCCCTACTCCCCTCTGGCCCAAAATCTGACTCTCCATAAGGTGGACTCTCTACCCGACCTCTTCCAGTGCGCTCAATTGTACATTGAAGTGGAAGAGGAGGATGAGAACAAGCTAGCTGAACTTGGGACTCCTAGCTTTAAGAAGCCTAAGTTTGAGAGGAAGGGGTACAGTGGAAACAACAATTTCCACGACACCTCTAACAGGTACACCAACAATAGGGCCGAAACTTCCAAAAAAGAATGGAAGCCTAGGCACGATAACAAGGTGTACCAAACCTCAACCAGACAACCGCCAAAGGGTGCAACTCCACTGTAAAAAGAAACACCCCGCTTACAATCAGCAAGGGCGAGCTGTTTGAGAAGCTAAAAAACCGAGCGGATCTACCTGCCCCTCGTTCTTTAGACCCTGCAGGCAAAGAGGGCCGCACGCAATCTGGGAAATACTGCAAACTTCACAAGGACTGCGGCCACCTAACAGACCACTGCAGGGAATTCTCGTCTTTTGTCGAGCAGTTGATCTCAAAGAGAGAACTTGGCAACATCGTCAAGAGATCCCGAGGACGAGACAATTGCAAATCTGACCCAAAGGGGAAGCGTCCACGCTCTCCTTCGCCAGATAGCGACAACAGCGAGAACCGCCAACGGAAGACCATCAATATGATATTTGGTGGTGGATCCGTTGGCCAAAATAGAGGATATGCCCGAAAGGTGCTGATGTCACAATCAACACCTCGAGACAATGGAAAACGGGTCCGCGAGGAGAAGTCAATATACTTCTTCGAAGAGGACCTGGACGATGTCCTGCAACCTCACGAGGACCCACTCGTGATCCAAGCAGACATCGGTCCCGATTCCCGAGTCGAGAGGATGATTGTCGACAGTGGTAGCTCTGCGGACATCCTTTATGTGGATACTTTTACCAAGATGGGCCTTATAAAGGAGAAACTATCTCCCTGTAAAGAAACCATCTACGGTTTCACTAACATCGCCGCCCCAGTGGCCGGTGTTATTGATTTGAAAGTCTCCATCGGTTCCAAGCGAGGGAGGGTTAGCCGAACATATCATTTTATAGTAGTGGAAGTAGAATCCACTTTTCATGGCATATTCGGACGCCCCTTCATCCACGGAATCCAAGCAGTCCCGTCTTCTTATCACCAATGCATTCGATACCCAGTAAATGGGTTCGTTGCAACTGTCAAAGGATCACAAAAGGATTCTAGACAGGGGTATAAGAAAGCAACCCAGCTGACAAGGCTTAACAACATGCTCGTCCATGCCCCACCTGACAGTGAGGAGAGGGAAAAATTACAACCTGTGGACGAGACTGAGGTATATCAGCTGGAAGGGGGACAAGTGGCATTAGGGAAGGGGTTACCCCCTGCCTTAAGAGCCAGGCTTATGACTGTCCTGGAGGAGCACCAGGACAGGTTCGTTTGGGAGGGTGAGGCACCGACACACATTGCGCGTCAGATCGTGATGCACAAACTGAACGTCGACTCATCCATTCCAGCTCGACGTCAGAAATGTCGAGTACTCACTTCTGACAGGCGGGAGGCAGCCAATGAGGAAATATCGAAACTCCTGAATGCAGGGCACATTCGGGAGGTTCGATACCCGACTTGGTTGGCCAACCCCGTCCTTGTCAAGAAGCCCAATGGCAAGTGGCGCATGTGTATCGATTTCACTGATCTCAATAAAGCATGCCCCAAGGACAGTTACCCGTTGCCATCTATCGACGAACTAGTCGATGGAGCATCCGGTAACGAGCTCCTCTCTATGATGGATGCCCACTCAGGATACAACCAAATCCTGATGCATGAGCCTGATGAGGAAAAAACATCCTTCATCACGGACTCAGGGACATTCTGTTGCAGAGTAATACCATTCGGCTTAAGGAATGCTGGGGCTACATTCCAACGCTTAATGGACAAGGTTTTCGCAAACCAGATTGGGCGCAACGTTTCCGCTTACGTCGATGACATCCTAGTCAAGTCGTCAAGCATGGAAAAGCACCCTGATAATCTGAGAGAAACCCTTGGTACATTAAAGCAATACGGAATGAAGCTCAACCCAGCCAAGTGCGCATTTGGAATCAAAGAAGGCAAGTTCCTTGATTTCTATGTAGGTCAGCACGGGATCTAACCTAATCCCGACAAAATCCAAGCTATCCTTGATATGGAAGCCCCCCGCACAATCAGAGAAGTACAAAGGCTGAACGGTCGAATTAACGCACTCAGTTGTTTTATATCACAAATGGCTGACAAGTGTAAACCGTTCTTCCAATTACTGAAAACTGCGGCTAAGGGTAGTATCACTTGGACACCAGAGTGCGAGGAGGCATTTGCGAAATTAAAAGCGCATATGTCCTCACTCCCCATGCTGACATCGCCCAAAGAGGGAGAGGACCTATACTTATACATAGCGGCATCAGAAGAAGCCGTAAGTGCGGTCCTCATTGCGCAAAGGGACAAGGACCAGGTCCCTATATACTACCACTCGAGGCGACTACAAGGTGCTGAACTATGATACTCTCCTATCGAGAAGATCGTATTTGCAGTGATCCATGCTTGTCGTCGCTTTCAAGCTTACTTCTTAGCGCACACGATTGTGGTACTAACATTGTATCCTTTGCGCCGTCTACTTCACAAACCTGACATTTCTGGGAGGTTGACCAAATGGGCAATCGAATTCAGTGAACTTGATTTAGACTTCCGACCAGCCACTTCCATCAAGGGGCAAGCTGTGGCGGACTTCATTGTCGAACTCACACAACCCAGTTTGACCCAACCTTGGGTTGTAGAAGTAGACGGCTCGATTTGCAGCACAGGCTCGGGTATCGGAGTGAAAATCCATAGCCCATATGGAAAAAAATACGAACACTCGGTACGACTTCACTTCCCGGCTTCTACGATTGGTTGTAATGCTATTATGTGTGTGCTCAATGAACATTGGTCAAGATATCCTTACTTTTTGTAACCGATCTACTAATGCTATCACTACTTGGCTATGTTGTTAATGAACGAGCGAGATGCTTCTACGAATGGTTGTAATGCTATTATGGGTGTTCGATGAACATAGGCTAAGATATCCTTACTGCTTGTAATCAACCTACTAATGCTCTTACTACTTGGTTATGTTGCAAATGAACATAGGCCAAGATATTATGTGTGTGCTCAATGAACATAGACCAAGATATCCTTTTTGTTTGTAACCTACCTACTAATGCTATTACTATTTGGTTATGTTGCCAATGTACGAAGGTGATGCATCTACAACTGTTTGTAATGCTATTAAATGTGTGCTCAATGATTATAGGCCAAGATATCATTACTGTTTGTAACCTACCTACTAATGCGATTACTAATTGGTTATGTTGCCAATGTACAAAGGAGATGCTTCTACGACAGTTTGTAATACTATTATGTGTGTGCTCAATGAACATAGGCCAGGATATCCTTACTGCTTGTATTCGACCTAATAATGCTATTACTACTTGGTAATATTGCAAAAAAACTAGCAAGATGCTACTTGGTAATGCTATTATGTGTGTGCGCAATGAAGATAGGCCAATATATCCTTACTACTTTTAACCTACCTACTATTGCTATTATCAATTGGTAATGTTGCAAATAAACGAAGGAGATGCTTCTACGACAATTCGTAATGCTATTTTATGTGTACTCAATTACATAGGCCAAGATATCCTTACAGTTTGTAACCTACCATTAATGCTATTACTACTTGGTAATGTTGCAAATGAACGATCGAGATTCTACTACGACTGTTCATAATGCAATTATGTGTATGCTCAATGAACATAGGCCAAGTTATCCTTACTGTTTGTAACCTACCTACTAATGCTATTACTATTTGGTTATGTTGCAAATGTACGAAGGAGATGCTTCTACGATTGTTTGTAATGCTATTATGTGTGTGCTAAATGAACATAGGCCAAGATATCCTTACTGCTTGTAACTTAACTACTAATGCTATTACTACTTGGTAATGTTGTAAAAGGACGAAGAAGATGCTTCTATGACTGGTTTTAATATTATTATGTGTGTGCTCAATGAACATAGGCCAAGATATCTTTATTGATTGTAACCTACCTACTAATACTATTACTACTTGTTATGTTGCAAATGAACTGACGAGATGCTTCTACGATTGGTTGTTATTCTATTTTGTGTGTGTTCAATGGTCATAGGCCAATATATCCTCATTGTTTGTAACATACCTACTAATGCTATTACTACTTGGTAATATTGCAAATGAACGAACGGATGCAACTACGACTGTTTGTAATGCTATTATGTGTGTCCTCAATGAACATATGCCAAGAAATTCTTACTGCTTGTAACCTACATACTAATGCTATTACTATTTGGTTATATTGCAAATGAACGAGCGAGATGCTTCTAAGACTGGTTGTAATGCTATTTTATGGGTGCTCAATGAACATAGACCAAAATATCCTTACTATTTGTAACCTACCTACTAATGCTATTATTACTTGGTTATGTTGCAAATGTATGAAGGAGATCGGATGCTTCTACGACTGTTTGTAATGCTATTATGTGTGTGCTCAATGAACATAGGACAAAATATCCTTACTGCTTGTAACCTACCTACTAATGCTATTACTACCTGGTAATGATTCAAATCAACGAAGAAGATGCTTTTACGATTGTTTGTAATGCTATTATGTGTGTGCTAATGAACATAGGTTAAGATAGCCTTACTGCTTGTTACCTACCTACTAATGTTATTACTACTTGGTAATGTTGCAAATGAACAAACGAGATGCTACTACAACTGGCAGTAATGCTATAATATTTCCGCTCAATAAACATAGCCCAAGATATCCTAACTGCTTTATTAACTACCTACTAATGCTATTACTACTTGGTAATCTTGCAAATGAACGGGCGAGATGCTACTACGACTGGATCTAATGCTATTATGTGTGTGCTCAATGAACATAGGCCAAGATATCCTACTGCTTGTAACCTAACTACTAATGCTATTAGTATTTGATTATGTTGTTAATGTACGAAGGAGATGCTTCTACGACTGTTTGTAATGCTATTTTGTGTGTGTTAAATGAACATATTCCAAGATTCTTACTGCTTGTAACCGACCTACTAATGCTATTACTACACAGTTATGTTTCTAATGAACGAGCGAGATGCTTCTACGAATGGTTGTAATGTTATTTTGTGTGTGCTCAATGAACATAGGCCAAGATATCCTTACTTCTTGTAACCTACCAACTAATGTTATTACTATTTGGTAATCTTGCAAGTGAACGAACGTGATGCTACTACGCCTGGTTCTAACGCTATTATGTGTGTGCTCAATTAACATATGCCAAGATATCCTTACTGCTTGTAACCTACCTACTAATGCTATTACTACTTGGTAATGTTACAAATGAACGAACGAAATGCTACTACGACTGGTTCTAATGCTATTGTGTGTGTGCTCAATGAACATAGGCCAAGATATCCTTACTGCTTGTAACCTACCTACTAATGCTATTACTATCTGGTAATGTTGCAAATGAATGAAGAAGATGCTTCTACGACTGTTTGTAATGCTATTATGTGTGTGCATAATGAACATAGGCCAAGATATCCTTATTGCTTGTAACCTACATACTAATGCTTTTACTACTTGATAATGTTGCAAATGGACGAAGATGATGTTACTACGACTGGTTGTATTGCTATTTTGTATGTGCTCAATGAACATAGGCCAAGATATCCTTATTATTTTATACCTATCTAGTAATGCTATTATTACTTGGTAATGTTGCAAAAGAACGAACGGGATGCTACTACGACTGTTTGTAATGCTATTATGTGTGTCCTCAATGAACATAGGTCAAGATATCCTTACTGCTTGTATCCTACCTACTAATGTTATTACTACTTTGTAATGTTGCAAATGTACAAACGAGATACTACTACGACTGGTAGTAATGTTATAATGTGTTTGCTCAATGAACATAGGTCAAGATATCCTTACTGCTTGTAACCTTCCTATTAATGATATTACTACTTGGTAATGTTGCAAATGGACGAAGGAGTTGCTTCTACGACTGTTCGTAATCCTATTGTGTGTGCTCAATGAACATAGACCAAGATATGCTTACTACTTGTAACCTACCTACTAATGCTATTACTACTTCGTCATATTGCAAATGAACGAGCGAGGTGCTTCAACGATTGGTTGTGATGCTATTATGTGTGTGCTCAATGAACATTGACCAAGATATCCTTACTGCTTGTAACATAACTACTAATGCTATTACTACTTGGTTATATTGCAAATGAACGAACGAGGTGCTTCAACGCTTGGCTGTGATGCTATTATGTGTGTGCTCAATGAACATTGACCAAGATATCCTTACTGCTTGTAACCGACCTACTAATGCTATTACTATTTGGTTATATAGCAAATGTACGAAGGAGATGCTTCTACGAATGTTTGTAATGTTATTTTGTGTGTGCTCAATGAACATAGGCCAAGATATCCTTATTGTTTGTAGCCTACCTACTAATGCTATTACTACTTGGAAATGTTGCAAATGAACGAACGGGATGCTACTACGACTGTTTGTAATGCTATTATGTGTGTCCTCAATTAACATAGGTCAAGATATCCTTACTGCCTGTAACCTACCTACTAATGTTATTACTACTTTGTAATGATGCAAATGAACAAACGAGATGCTACTACGACTGACAGTAATGTTATAATGTGTTTTCTCAATGAACATAGGCCAGGATATACTTACTGCTTGTAACCTACCTACTAATGTTAATATTACTTGATAATGTTGCAAATGAATCGAGGAGATGCTACTGCGTCTGGCTGTAACGTACCTACTAATACTATTACTACTTGGTAATATTGCAAAAAAACTAGTGAGATGCTACTACGACTGTTTGTAATGCTATTATGTGTGTGTTCATTGAACATAGGCTAAGATATCCTTACTGCTTGTAACCTACCTATTAATGCTATTACTACTTGGCAATGTTGCAAATGAACGAACGGGATGCTACTACGACTGTTTGTAATGTTATTATGTATGTACTCAATGAACATAGGCCAAAATATCATTATTGTTTCTAACATAACTACTAATGCTATTATTATTTGGTTATGTTCCAAATGTACGAAGGAAATGCTTCTACGATTGTTTTAATGCTATTATGTGTGCTCAATTAACATAGGCCAAGATATCCTTACTTCTTTTATCCTAACTACTAATGCTATTACTACTTGGTTATGTTGCAAATGAAAGAAGAAAATGCTTCTACGACTGTTTGTAATGCTATTATGTGTGCTCAATGAGCATAGGTTAAGATATCCTTATTGCTTGTAACCTACCTACTAATGCTATTACTACTTGGTAATGTTGCGAATGAACTGACGAGATGCTACTACGACTGGTTGTAATGCTATTTTGTGTGTGCTCAATGAACATAGGTCAAGATATCCTTACTGTTTGTAACCTTCCTACTAATGCTATTACTATTTGGTTATGTTGCAAATGTACGAAGGAGATGCTTCTACGACTGTTATGGCTTGGCAAATCAAACATGCATATACATATTTTTTTATGTCGTGTTCCATGCGTGCCAGTAGAAGGATCTGCAGATACGAGATGCCATAGCTTTCCGACCGGAGTGTCCTCCGATAGTAGTTGCATGACCTTCCTCAATAATCAGAGTTCGTATTGATTCATTATTTGGGACTAGTAGACGTCCATCATATATTATATAGTCTCCACGGATTGTAAACTTGGTTGCAACTTCAGGCGTTGTCAGTAATGTCTCCCATAATTTTTGGTACTCACCATCGTTTTTCGCCGTGCTCACTAATTTGTTCAGAATATGTGATGTTGGCGACGAGATTGATAGGAAGGGTTCTGGCGATGGTGAGTTGTTGATTTCTTCTGGTGGATCTTCTCATCGTGATAGAGCATCGGCCACCGTATTTGCGCATCCCGGACGATAAATGATCTTGTATTTGTATCCCAAGAGATGACGAAGCCATCATTGATGGTCAGTACCTTGGATATTTTGTGTATCTAAGTATTTGAGACTGCAATGGTCGGTTATAATAGTGAATTCTGGACCATTGAGGTAGTGACTCCATTTTTTTACCGCCTCCACAATTTTTGTCATTTCTTTAACATATGTCTATCCGACTCTGATTGAAGGGATGAACATTTTACTGAAGTAGGCGATAGGATGATTCTTTTGTGTTAGGACAGCATCCATAGCATGATCTGAGGCATCGGTCTCAACGGAGAATGGAATATCGAAGTTTGGTAGAGCCAATGTTGGAGTGGAGGTCAGCTCTTTCTTTAATATATCGAAGGCTGCCTGAGCATTGTTGTTCCATAAAAAATTATCCTTACATAAGAGGTCGGAGAGTGGAACAACGATGGAAGCGAATCCCTGGACAAAACGTCGGTAATATCCGACAAGGTCGAGAAACCCACGAAGGTGACGTACTGATTGAGGACGAGGCCAATCGACGATTACTTCGATTTTTGAAGGATCGACATCCACTCCTGAATTAGAGATCATATGACCCAGATAGTTTACTTTTGGCAGTGCAAACTCACATTTGGAGGCTTTAGCAACTAAGTTGTTTGCACGTAATATGGTGAATACTCGTCGTAGATGTCCGAGACGATCTTCTCTTGTTGCGCTGTAGATAAGGATGTCGTCAAAAAATACAAGTACGAAGATACGGAGAACTTCTTTAAACACCACGTTCATTGTGGATTGGAAGGTTGATGGGGCGTTGCAAAGTCCAAAAGGCATTACAAGGAATTCGTAATGGCCATCGTGTGTCCTGAAGGCTGATTTGGGAACGGATTCGGGTACCAGTCGGATTTGATGAAAGCCTGCACGTAGATCGATCTTTGTAAAGAAGGAAGCTCCCCGGAGATCATCAAAAATCTCGTCGATGGTTGGAATAGGGAAAGAATCTTTTACTGTAATTCGGTTGAGGGCTCGGTAGTCGACACAAAATCGCCAAGTACCATCCTTTTTACGAACGAGGATAACTGGGGATGATTACGGAGACCAGATTGGTTGGATTATTTCTTCCTCAAGCATGGATGAGACCATTTTACCCATTTCCACCTTCTGGTAATGAGCATAGCGATAAGGACGCACTTTGATCGGGCCAGCTCCCGGGTGAATGATTATTTCATGGTCAGACTGATGGTGAGGTGGAAGACCATGTGGAGTTGCAAACACATCTGCAAAGTCGTTGAGGATAAGCTGAACCGCGGGGTCGGCAGATTGGATCGGAATAGGAGACTCTTGGAGTTGATTTCTCTCATTGTTGACAAAGTCCATACGGAGGAAGAATGAATCATGCTCCTTAGTCGATGAGAAACTCTGGTATATGACGCTAGGTGTAACTTATTGTAGTTGCGGTTTTATTCCTGTGATATGAACCTGTCGATACTGATGGGTGAAGGATAATGTTCGATTGTTAAAATTAAATGCAACATCACCTAAGTCCTTGAGCCAATTAACTCCCAAGACGATATCAGCTCCATGAAATGGAATTACATGGAGGTTGACCCGGATCGGTAGAGAGTCTAAGAGTAGGCGAACATTGTGGCAAACACCTTGGCAAGTCATCGTGTTCCCGTTACCAACGATCACTTGGAATCTTCGGGTGTGTCTACGAGAAGTTCTAGTTGTTGTGATAACTTCCCATGAATAAAGTTAAGATTTGCTCCAGAATCTATTAGCACCTTGACTCGTTCTCCTTTGATCTCACCGGAAATGTGAATCGAACGAGCTGACGAATTTCCTGTAATGGAATGGAGCTCAACCGGAGTATGCTCTTCTTCTTGTGTTGTCTCATTATCCCCGATTTCAGCAAAAAGAACGATGTTAATGTCATCGTCGTCGTCCGATGGGAGAGTTTCCATGAGGAGGATAGGAGAAGGTTTTTTGCAAACGAGACCACGAGTGTATTTCTCGTCACAGTTGAAGCACAGAACGGCTTTACGACGACGACGTTGCTCTTCTGGTGTAAGTAATTTGGTTCAGGGCGGTAGCTTCTTAAAATATTCGTTGAAGTTTATGGATGATTTAATTGAATGACTGAACATCTTCCGCAATTTGTTGTACTTATCTTCGTATAGAAGTGCATGGTTCTTTGCTTCTAGCACCGTACGAGGGTGCTAGGAGAGTACTTCTCTTTTGAGTTTTGGTTTGAGACCGGAAATGAATGTATCAAGGCGAAAACGTGAGGAGAAACCATGGACGCGAGTGACCAGGGTCTCAAATTCTTCTATGTTTCGACGAACAGTCGAGATTTGTCGAATACGAGCGAACTGGCTCATGGGACTTTCAGAGTTTTCTTCGACAAATCGATCTATTAACAACGAGTAAAAGATCGACCATCCGCGAATGGGAGCTTCGGTTTGTTGCCATTTGAGCCACTCGGAAGCCTCGCCATCTAAGTTGAATGATGCTGTAAGAAATCTTCTCGTCGGTGGTGTTTGATGAAAATCGAAGAAAAGTTCATACTGATGAATCCATGCATGGGGATCTTTGCCTGCGAAACGTTCAAAATCGAAACGGAGAGAAGCTCGAGGTGGAGGTTCGGTTAAATATTCATTGTCATATTCCCGTTCGTCGTAGTGATCATAATGATGATTTGATACAGGAGAGTTGGCGAAACGACGACGATCTCGATGTCGATTGCGGCCACGTTCGAACTCGGTCTCGCGATCTTGGTTATAGCTTCCTTCGGCTTCGTCGATTGAGCTTTTACCCGTCTTTTGAAAGGAGTTCATGGAGTGCAAGCTTGAATCTTTTCCATTTTGGTTCGTGAAGCAGCGAGCTCCACCGCTTGTAGTTGGAACGATTCGTCGACGCTCCTTTTGAGGTCTTCGATATCGCTTGTGGTATTGCGAGTGCCACGATCCACCATAGCGAGAGGAAATGAGGATATTTAAAGCACCAAGTTGATACGCTTCGTATCGGGGAAGATGCTCGAAAACAACAAATGGAATTGAATTGAAATTTTTGATGATAAATAACTCAACGGAAATGGTTTAAATAGACCTTACAGACTCGATCTATGATCTACCTTCCATAATTATGGATTACAAAATAATGCTAAACTAGGAAATCATGCAAATAAGGAAATCATGCAATGGAAATAATTGACTGACAATTAAATATAAAATATGGAAACTAATCAACCATGCAATAATTAAAATAAGGAAACATGCAATTAACGGAAATATGAAGTCGTCGGGTATTTTTATAAAATACCCACCTTTTGATTAAACGTAATCGGCCCACCTTGTCGGAGTTTTCTTGAGACGCTTGGTTGAGGTGCGGGTCGTATCAATTTCCTCCTCCTCAGAATTGAGTTCGTCCTCGAACGTATCCATTAGGTCAGTTGGAAGAGTTGATATAGGTAATGCTAGTTGAGTGTTGTGCGTGTATTTCTTCTAAAGTGAACAATGAAATACGTTGTGGATTTTTGAGTTGGTCGGAAGTTGCAAACGGTAAGCTACTTCCCCTATCGTTCCAAGATGCGGAATAGTCCGAAGAACTTTCGTTCTAGTTTGTTGCAGCGTTTGGAGGCCACTAAATTCTGTCTATACTTTGTCAAGTTGTTGTGGGCCTGTTGCTGTGGGCTTTTGGGACGGGGCTGATATGATGGACTAGGGGTGCCATCAGTACTCCCTCCCTCCTGCCTTATATAAGAGATTCTTTTCTTCTTTTGGTCTTTTGGTCTTTTTTCTGCGTAACACTTGGATTGATAGCGAGACTGTATCCATCATGCCTTATCTTGAGCTTCTGTTGGAAGAACTGGGTTGCGAGTTGGTGCATCAGCAAGCTTCTTAGTCTGAGAGTCTTCTCCTTCACGTAGATGATACTCATGAACTTGCTATGGGAAACCATCGCCTCAATCACCTGATTTCGGAAGTTTAGCATCACGTTCATGCCCTCTGGCAAGTTTCCAATGGGACAGGTATTGTCATTCCGTCAACTGTAACTGCCCAAGGTTGCCATGCGCCTGTTACTGCTCCTGGAGACCTTCCTGTGGTCGATGGTGCTGGGTTCTCTGCCGCTGTTGTAACTACTCGAGGCTGTCGTGCGCAGGCTACTGCTCCTAGAGACCCTCTTGCGGCTAATGGTGCGCGTGATGGGTTCCCTGTTGCTGGCGATCCTCCCTTTGATGGTCACTCGTCTGCTCCTCCTGCTCGCCGCCGTCGAGGACGCTCGCAGCGTGCTGGTCGTGCGTTACTCCCCCCCACTGATCTTTGTCATTTTCTTTCGCGCGGGACTCCCCGCTAGGCGTGTCCGTAGGATTTCCTTACGGGATTGTTATTTCCTTATGTATACTTTCTTTGTGATCGAACTACTTTTGTTGTTGCAGCTTTCCTTATGAACTCTCCAGTTGGCGAGATAGCCTTTTTTCTTTTATCTTTACGAACTGCTACTTTACATTCCCGCTCTGAAACTTGTTATTCTTTTGACACTGGTGTAGTGTCCTCCCATTCCTCATTCTCCGTAAGGGAAATATTAAACACTTTTGGCTTTTAATTTTTCGTATAATTTGATATGTTTGGCTTTTTTCTTGGCAAATTGACACTCTTGGCGGGTTTTTTTCTTCTTTTAATTCAGTTGTGTGACGTCTATCCTTCCCCCACGTATCCTCCGCTTTACTGTTCTCTATCTGCACTTTTTTGCTTGCGGCTTTGGTTCATCATTTCCCATTCCTTGGCCTCCCATTCCCTGCAGGTATGATCCCTACGAACCTGCTTCAGCTATATTTTGACAGAAAATAACCTGTGATTAACAGTGACTTTAGGTCCAAGGTGGGACCGTCCGCTATTCACTCTGCCGTACGAGAAGTTCCTGCGGTTCTTCTGTTTGCCTGTCGATTCCACTTCCTTGGTGATTTTGTTTTCCCGCCTATGTTAACCTATAAATAACATTTTACCTCGCCCTCATTTTTACTTTGCCTTTTTTAGGGATTTTACATCGCTGCTCATCTCTTCCTTCTTCACGTGAGCTCCGCAGTTATGGCTGACATCAACTAGTTCGTTGATGGGTTAAACTTTGACGGTAATCTTCTTTCTCCTTTCGAGAACCCCCCTTCTAACTTTACTCGCCGTCAAACTCGACGCAATTGGGTTCTTCTTGCTCCTGCAGCCACCTGCAAGGATTGCAAAACCCCAAATGCTATTCTCGTCTCTTCTCCTCCTTCTGGGTATACTGCTGTTTACTCTAGGTATGTTGGGATAGGTTTGAAATTTCCCGTCTCCCCTTTCATTCGGTCCTTCCTCGTATTCCTAGGTGTTGCTCTCTCGCAACTTCCGCCTTCTAGTATTGACCGTCTTTATTTCTTTGAGTATTTGTGCCTTCAGTTAGGGATTCGTCCCTATGAAAGGGTGTTCCGTTTCCTATTTTCCATCTTGCGCCCCAATGCTGTCCGGTTACAGATATCCACTCGTACCCATTGTAAAATCCTTGATGGTTTTTCCGACCGGTCCCATAAGTGGAAAAATCGATATTTCTTTGCGAAGACTGATTTTCTTGGCTTGTCCGGTGTTCCTTCCGAGTGGAGGGACACCAACCTGTATGAGTCCCAGGCCCTTACTGCGGAGGACCTGACTCTCGAGGAGAGTACTGCTCTATCCTTGCTACATTCCATACGGGAGTATCGGTCCATATTATGTCAAGATCTTATGTTCGGGCGTTGGAAAGAAACCCACTCGTATCTTCTTCCTGTCGGTAAATTACTTTTCCTTATCCCTTTTTTCATTTTTGATTGTTTTTCTTTTCTTTTCAGGGGACACTTTCGATGGGGAATTAATGGGCTTCTTTGCAGGAAATATGTCTCCCAGTCCGCCGAAGAAACGGGCCCGCACGGAAGAACCGCCCATCCGGGAAGACCCTCGTGAGGAAACCGTTCGCTCTGCTAGTTTGGAAGTGTCCCCAGGCAATATTCCTATTCACGATCTGGACACGCGTAATTATGATACTCTTCTTGATTCTGCCATGCTTCCTGACGGTGCTTTTCTTGGGGACCGTCTGATAGTTACTGAGACCATACAGGCCCCACGCCTTGCTGGTATGTATGAACATGCCCTCGGAAATTAGACTACTGGATCAAGAAAGAGGGTGACTAGAAAGATTTGATGCATACGGACCCGTAGGAGCTTGACGGTGCTTGCTTGGTTTGTGCCCTTCAGGTTGGAGTGGAGAAGGCCCGACAACGACTTGGTGTTCAGCGTGCTGAGGCATTGAAGACCGTTCTGGAGAAAGTTACAAACCTTACCGAGCAACTTTCCCTCCGCGATATTCAACTTGAGGAATCTCGTCGGCAGACTGAGTCTGCTCGTCGAGAGACCGAGGCTGCCTTGGAACAAAGGGACGAGGCCATTTCCCGGACGGACAATATTGTAAAGAGTATGGAAGATACCATGATGCTCTTTGCTCAGCGCTGCAAGGAGATTCAGGAGCGGACAAAGGCAGCTCGCTTTAAGAACTTTGTTGATGGTATGTGAGGCTACACGGGTGTTTTGCCATGCTCTCTTCAGGGGGGAGTACTGGTGAGACATGCCTGAACACGTCAGTCACTCCCAGCAACGCCCTTCGACAAGGAATAGGGTTCCGT